>SNQJ01S0028310.1:83276-96510 GCA_010110895.2 Picea sitchensis
ACATAACTTATGGATGTCAGCACATGTTTGGTTTATGGTTTAGATGCATATCTTGATGAGGTTATGGTACATGATTGGTGATGTTAGTACATGATGAGATACATCTTGGTGATGTTATGTTTTGTAGTTTGATGCATGGTTGAGGAACATATCTTGATAATGATACAGTGCATTATTAGAGGCACTTGTTGGTGATATTGGTACATGTTTGGTACATGACTAGAGGTAGGTTGTGGTGATGTTGGGAATATGGTTTGAGATATTCTCTTGGTGCTAATGGAATGAGTTTCATGCATTTGTGAGTGCATCCGTTTGATGATCAAAGAGTGGCAGTGATGGTGATGGTGGTAGGTTTATAGTGATAGGTTGATGGTACAATATCAGTGGCAGTGACAGTTTGATAGTGGAAGTGATTATGGTAGTGACAGGCTAGTCTACATTTATATTTCATGGTAGCAGTACAGGGTAAGGAAATGGGGTTGTAGCCTCCTTCTAGTTGGTGTTGGAGAACTTAGGGATTTGGATCTTCCTTCAGGTTGGATCCTATAAACTAGGGTATTGGAGCCTCTTTCCACTTGTAGCTGGTAAATCAGGGAGTTATATCTTCCTTCAGGTTGGAGCCTGTAAATAAGGGGTTGGAGCCTCCTTCTAGTTGGATCTAGAGAATTTGGAATTTGGTTCTTCCTATGAATGTAATCTTGACATATAAGAAAATCCTTCCATGTTTTTCTCCATTTGGGTTTCCACGTAAATTCTGGTGTACTGTGTTTCTGTGATTGTTTAGTGTGCATTGTTGATTTATATTGTTGATATATTGGATGTTAATGATAAATTTTTGAACATTGCTAATAAAGTTAATGATTATATATTGTGGTTAATAGTGGTATAAAGTTCCCATACTGATTCACCCTCCCCTCCTCTCAGTATTCCAACAGAAAAGTGGGGAAATTCGCTTATGTGTTGACTTTCAAGATTTTAAAAAAGCAAGTATAAAAGATAATTATCCTATGCCAAACATGGAAATGTTACTCCAACACGTTATTGGCTCAACTCTCATGTCCATGTTAGATGGTTTCTCAGGATATAATCAAGTGCTTGTTTCAGAAGAAGACATGCTAAAAATTGCTTTCATCACACCATGGGAGACATATGCATATGTTTGCATGTCATTTGGTTGGAAAAATGTTGGAGCAACCTTTTAGAAGGATATGGATCAGGAGTTCAAAGATATAATCAGTAAATTCATGGTTTTTTACCAATATGATCTCACTGTCTATTCCAAGATAAGAGAAAATCGTATTGATCATCTAAGATAAGTTTTTGAAAGATGCAGATTATTTCAAATTTATATAAATCCCAAGAAGTGTTTATTTGCAGTATCTGAAGGAGAATTATTGGGACACATAGTCAACAATGAAGGAATCTATATTGATCCTAAAAGACTAAAGGACATTAAGGAATTAAATCCACCAACATCAAAAAAGGGATTTCAATCACTCTTTGGGAAAATAAATTTTGTGAGAAGATTTGTACCAGACTATGCAACAATTGTCAAACCAGTAAATTTGTTGCTAAAAAGTGACCAAATATTTGAATGCAATCAATATAGTCAAAACGATTTTAATAATATCAAAGATGAAATTACAACTACCCCAGTGTTGATAAGCCCATATTAAAAAAAAGACTTTATTATATATTGTTTTACCTCAGAGGAGACTATTGCTTCAATTTTAACTCAAAGAAATCATTAAGGAGAAGAACTCCCAATAAGATTCATGAGTAAAACCTTACATTATTATGAGTTTAAATATTCAGATATACAGAAACAAGCACTTTCCTTAGTAAAGGAAGTGGCCGATTTTAGAACTTACATTTTATCTTCTCATGTCATAGCATGTATTCCTTCTTCTCCGGTAAAAATGATTCTCAATCAACAATTGAGAGAAGGGAAATGGGAAAATTGGATAGTGAAAATACAAGAGTATGATATTGAAATAAATCCATTTAAATCATTTAAAGTACAAGGGATATGCAAACTCATTATAGGAAATGATTCATTAAATGGGGTCATTTTAATTTCAGCAGGATCATCTACATCAAATTATGAGTGGTATAAGGATATTGTTTTCTATTTGAATTTTTCCAAGTTTCCAAATGGCATAAGTCCCAAAGAAAGAAGAACACTAAAAATGAAATGAAATTAGTATGTATTAGTTGCAGAAATTTTGTTCCGAAGGAATTTTGATGGAATAGTGTTAAGATGTGTGGTTGAAACAAGAGATCAGAAATTATTGGAGGAATTTCATGAAGGAGACTGTCGTGGACACCTTGCACCAACAAGTAATGCACATATAATAATGAGAGTTGGTTATTATTGGTTAACAATTTTTAAAGATTCATATGCAATGATAAGAAAATGCTTTTCTTGTCAGAAATTTTCAGGAAGAATGAAGGGGGTTACAATGCCTTTGCAACCCATATCAATAGAAGAAACATTTGCACAATGGTTACTTGATGTAATTAGACCAATTAATCCAAAATAAAGTAGATTTCATTCATATATTCTCATAGGTACAAATTATTTTACAAAATGGCAAGAAGTAGTAGCGTTGAAAAACGTTGACTCAGAAGAACTCATAAAATTCCTTAAAGACAATATTTTATCAAGATTCAGAGTTCCAAAAAAATGTATCATTGATAATTTATCATTATTCATTGGATCAAAATTCACCAAATTTTGTGGCGAATTTGGTATCATAACGGGACAATCATCAAACTATTATCCTCAAGGAAATGGTTTGGTTGAGTCCACTAAAAAAACTTTGATCCAAATTATAAAAAATGAAATCAATATAAATAAAATGAATTGGCAATTTAAATTGATGGATGAATTATGGGAAAGTAGATTGACACCAAAATATAGCACTAGGATATCTCCATATGTATTGGTTTATGGAAAATAATCTGGAATGTCAATTAGTTTGGAACTAAACGTGTTGGTGCAATTATATGCATAATATATTACCAAACATAAATTATCAACCAGGATTTGTAATCAGTAGAGTTGATGCACTATATGTGTCGATAACAGATAGGTTCTTATGCTTGTTTAGTATAGATTAGTTAAGAAACCCATTTAGCAACCGACACACTTGTAAAAATGACAATCTTCACACAATTCGAAAGCTGGAAGGAAAAACTCATAAAATAAATATGATTCAAACTCTTACTCAGGTGATGGACCTATTCATTGATGGCTCATGAAAGGAAAAGATGAAATTTTATTCTATCCCCTGGAGAAACTAAACTAACAATAATTAACACTTTGTGCATTCACAACATTCCATTATACGTGAATGTAGGGTGAGAGATGGAGGTCTTGATTGTGCATGTGTTAGCAAGGTGTAATCTAATCAATTCTGGAAAAGAAATATAAGTGTAGTGGGATGCTCCATTAAAGCTCATGTATGGTGAAATATGGAGATCCAATTGTTCCTTCATTACCACACTTTGCAACAAATTCGAATAGTGAAATCAAACAAAATAACATGAAATCAAAATAACAGGTACATGAAATGAAAATCTACACTAACAATTTACAAGGAGATTACCAAGTTGGATCGATGGCCCTTGCCGATGCCAACATGGAAGATTTTGATCAGAAGATGCTAACATCTACGAGACACAAGATCACTGAATTCAAACTTGCATTAATCTTCAACAAGTAGGTTTACAAAAGGAGTCTTTTCATCAATCCAATCAACATCATAACAATTCTCTCCTAAGAACCAATCTTACATCATAGTAATTCTCCCCCCTCTCATGAAGAGAGGGCACTCTCTTTTATACATGAGAGCTTTGAAAAGAAGATAAGCATCTCATAATTATAGATCCACTTTTCTCTCAACCAATTTTCCATTATTACAAAATATTATCCCTTCAAATCCTCACACATATCTCTCATATATCTTGGATAAGATATGACAACCAAATCTCCATGATCTTCTCCTTAGAATAAGCTTGAATTATCTCCTCAAATATTGAAATGGTGGAGGAAGTATTTGAGAAGTCTTTTTGAATTAATCCTTCACATATTCCTACACATGATAAAGCTCACACATTTTTGAGATATATATGAAAACATGTCAATTTTCTAATATTTAATCACAAATTCCCTTTTAATACTAAAATAAATGATTTGGAAAATAATAAGGTTTAACCCATATTTAATTATGAAAATGGTATCATGAAAGGTTAATGGGGTGATGAAATGTGAAGAGTGATAAAGGGAAAGGTGGATGAAAATACGACATTTATGAGTCCCAACATACCCCCCAATTGACCTGGTTGCATGTTCGCATGCAACTCTGCATGGATCTTCTCAATAAATTTTAGCATCTGAATTTTGGCTTTGAGTGATGATAATGAATATTTCCAGGATGGGATTTACATGAGTAACAACTGACATTTTCTTATGTTTGGTTCTTGTGTGACAACCATGAATATAAATAATGTTGGTTCTTGTGTGACAACCATGAATATAAATAATGTTGGTTCTTGTGTGATGCAGGAGCATCACCAATACATCAAGCGAGCCAGCACATCGAGCGTAAGACAGTTGGATAAGCCAGTACACATTTTGAAATACTTTGAAATTGTTGTGTGATCTTAAATGGTTCATTTAAGAGACGACGCACTTGTATTATAATGGACCTTGAGCGGATAAGCTCTCATCCTTAGGTAGATGAGGCATTTAAAATAGTTAATGCTGGTAGATAGGATTTTAATTTCCAGATTAGACAGTTTTAGAGTTTGAGAGGGAAAACTGATATAGACACCCTCATTGTATGATTGTAACATATTGGAAGCATTCAGGAGAAGAGAAAAGCAAGCAGAGAACTGTGTAGAGAACATCCATGTATAGATATTAAATTAATAGAAGAAAACTTTGATTCAAATCCATGGTTATGTGTCTATTCTCTGTGTATTGTGCTTGTGCTCATGAATGTTTGTTTTCTGGTTATGCATTTGCTTTATGTATGTTGTGCATGTGATTTCGTGTTTCAATTGAAGTTTGAAGGGGAGAGAGAATGAGTTTCAATTGTTTCTCTATCTGAGCCAAAATATTCCTGCAAAGAGTGCAGTTGAATTCATCCACAAGGAGTGCATCGATGAGGCTCGATAGTTGAACTTTTGTTCTTATTTGCCCAGGAGTTGAATTGGGTTGTTGCAGCCATGCAAGTGAAGTGCAGGATGAAGAAGAAATCTCAGTTGTTAGTCTAAGAAAAGGAGTCAGATGACTGCTATTGCAGAGAGTGCGCAGATTCTGAAGTATTCAACATTTGAAGTTGTGGAATATTGAGCGCAAGCAGTGCGCGGAAACTCAGGAGGTATAGTTCCTTCGTGATTTCATCCAAGGAAAATACTGGAGTTGTATGAAAATTTCTCTGAAGGAAGCAAATTTGAAGGCGCAGGCTTGGAAAGCAAGTTCTTAGAAGGAACTCTTAGCCATCCCAGAAAATCCTCGAGAAGGAGGAATCGACAGTCAGGATTCATTGAGAAGGAGCAGTGAAATTCCGATAGCCGTCAGATCTTGGGAAAGTTGAGCAGGGTTTGAGCCTTAGTGTGCAGGGAAGGAGTCGAGGCACATCAGGGCTCGACTCATCGGAGAATCAGAGTCTCCAGGAACATAGAATTCTCGCAGGGAGAAATCGCGACCCGCGATTTCCCGAAGGGAGTATAACCGTAGATCCCGGACTGGACACGTGTCAGTAATCCGAAGAGTCGAGGATCGACATTCAGGATTTTCCCATACAAAGGAATCACTGCAATTGAAATCACGATCTCGCAATATCCGATAGCATGACAAGGAGAGGGTGATGTGGAGGAGAATGCCCGCACGTGCATCAGGGTTTGAAAATTCGGGATTCATGGTGTCATGAGAATCGTTGTCGAAGGATCTGCGAAACTATGAAGCACGATAACCAAGCAGTCATAGTACTGAGTGGAGGACAGGTGTTGGAGAGTCAGTGCATGGGGTCACAGAGCTCATTGAAAGAGACAGGTGGCATCGGGGGATCAAGAATCGGGGACACAAGAGGTAAGTGACTTACGATATCGTAAGTTCCAATTTCCCGACGAGTAAAATCCCGACAAGAGTAAGGGAAGCTTTAGTAGATACTCATTGGGTTTCAGGGTTTTGTGAGGCCCAAATCCGTGAGCGCAGGACTCGCGATCAAGTGAGTTCCGATTTCCCGATAAGGCAAGAGGAGATCGTCAGAGGAGCATTTTGTGGGTGAGGAAAGTCCCGATAAGGGATTCGAGGAGCACTTTAGCTCTTTGGGCCTATGAAGAAGAAGGTCCTGGTGAGAGCGGACGTGTGTCGGGGAGCATCATAATCAAGTGGTATCAGAGCAGGAGTGAATCTTTGTTTTCTGTAACAGGGAGGAAGAAAAATTCACCATGCCTCCCCGAAGGGAGAGACAATCACCTGACCCAGAAGACAGGGAGGTGAGAAGAAGAGGTAGGCCGGCAGGAAATACAGAAATGGAGAGACAAATGTGAGATCTCCGAGAAAGACTCGAGGATATGGAGACATCTTAGAGACGCGGAGTTGGTGCAGGGGATTTTAGTGATTCCGAAGTGGAAGAGGAAGCTGGACATGAAGAAGAGGTCACAACAGAAGACGCATCAACGAAACGGTTGATCAAAGCCATCGCCCGGATGAGTTCAAATACTAAAATGGATATTCCAGCTTAAGAAGGGAGTCTAGATGCAGAAGAGTTGTTGGATTGGATCCGATCTCTTGACACCTACTTCGATTATGAGGATGTCAAAGAGGATAAAAAGGTCAGACATGCTATCACGCGATTGAAAGGACATGCAACATTGTGGTGGGACGAGCTACAGGAAGATAGACATTCCAAAGGCAAGCAAAGATCAAAAGCTAGGATCGAATGATTGCAAAAATGAAGGCAAAGTTCATCCCAAGGGATTATTAGATCACACTATTCAGGAGGATGCAGAACCTGAGACAGAAGCTGATGATAGTAAAGGAGTATACCGAAGAATTCTACAAGCTCTATATCAGAGCAGGTCATTGGGAGAGCGATGATGAAAAGGTTGCCAGGTATATGAATGGCTTAAGATACGATATCCAGGATGAGATGAGAATGACAACCGTCAGAACGGTTGAGGATGCGTACCAGATGGTTTTGAAGGCCGAAGAGAAGCTGAGCCATAAGCAAGGTCAGCGAGGACGTGGCAGAAGTCAACCCAGAGGCAAAGCAGTTTCCCAGGAGATATACCAGAGGGCCAAGGAGCAATGGAAGAAACCTCAGGGTAGAGAAGAAAGAGGTGGAACCTCACAACGAGGACATCAATACGCTGGACAAAGGGGACAACATAATGAGAAGCGAGGAGATTATGCTGACGCAGACACTTTTCCTCATACCAGAGGTGGAGGAAGAGGCAGAGGTGGTGTTATCACATGTTTTACATGTGGGAAAAATGGGCGCAGGTCATTTGAGTGTCTAGAGAAAAGGAAGGACCTAGGAGAATCTCACATCACTGAGGCGCAGAGGCGTGATGGTGAGACCGAAGACACCAAAGAGGGAAGGTCATTGATGGTGCACAAAGTCCTTTTGACACCTGAGAAGGAGGTGGAAGACTTAGCTCAGAGGACCAGACTGTTCAGAACAGCTTGCAAGACCAAGGATTGGAAATGAAAGGTTATTGTTGACAGTGGTAGCACTGATAATCTCGTTTCGACCGAGATGGTAGAGAAGTTGGAGCTGGAGACAACTGATCACCCAAGTCCATATAAGGTTTCATGGCTGCAGAAAGGACATCAGGTAAGTGTCACTAAACAATGCCTGGTTGACTTTAAAATTGGGGGATATAATGATAAGGTCTTGTGTGATGTCTTTCCCATGGATGTATGTCATTTTTTACTGGGTAGACCATGGAAATATGACCGAAATGTGGTTCATGATGGGAGGATGAACACATATACTTTGGAGAAGGATGAGAGGACACACAGGTTGCTTCTGATAAAAGATAAGGAGGTGAAACAAGAAGTAAGCAGCACAATACTTCTCATGAGTGGGAAGGAACTTCTCACAGAGATGGAGAAGAAGGAAGATCCACAATTCTTTGTGGTCAGGAAACCGAGGATTGTCCTGACTAGCACAAGAGTGGATGACTTTCCAGATGAGATTCAGGAATGGCTGGGAGAGTTCGCTGACATCATCATGGATGAATTACCTCGTTCGTTGCCACCGATGAGAAGTGTGAGTCACCACATAGACCTCATACCAGGAGCAAGTTTGTCGAACAAGGCTGTGTACAGATTTAAACCACAAGAAAATGAGGAGGTCAAGAAGCAGGTCCAGGGGTTGTTGGACAAAGGATTGGTCAGAGAAAGCATGAGTCTGTGTGTCGTTCTGACCGTGCTTAGTCCGAAGAAAGATGGAGGCTGGAGAATGTGCACCGACTCAAGAGAGATCAACAAAATTACCATCAGGTACATATTTCCGCTGTCGAGAATGGATGATCTGATGGATTGCCTGAGTGGGGCAAATTATTTTTCAAAGATTGATTTGAAGAGAAGATATCACCAGATTCGCATGAGGGAAGGTGATGAATGGAAGACAGCATTCAAGACAAACGAAGGTTTGTACGAATGGCTGGTCATGCCGTTTGGATTGACAAACATGCTAACCACATTCATGAGATTGATGAATGAAGTCCTAAGGGAATTCATCGGAAAGTTTGTCATCGTATATCTAGATGATATATTGATCTTCAGTAAAACAAAGGCTGACCATTTGAAACATTTGGCCATTGTGATGAGGAAACTATAGCAAGGGAAGTTGTTGATTAATATGAAGAAGTCCTCATTTATGAAGATAGAGCTCATTTACTTGGGATTCATCATTTCGGCGAATGAATTGAAAATGGATCCAAGTAAGGTGGAAGTGATTAAAAATTGGCCATCACCCAGAAATGTTTTTGAGGTGAGGAGTTTACATGGTTTGGATAGTTTCTACCGAAAGTTCATCAGGAATTTCAGTGGAATTAGCGTAGCGATGATGGAAACAGTGAAGAAGCGACATAAGACTTTTCACTAGACAGCAGAGGCTGAAAAGAGCTTCAATCAGTTGAAGCGAAAGATCACAGAGAAACCAGTGTTGGTGTTGCCAGATTTTCAGAAGACATTTCAGGTGAAATGTGATGCCAGTGGGTATGCCATAGGAGCGGTCTTGAGTCAGGAAGACAGACCAATTGCATATTTCAGCGAGAAGCTGGATGAAGCAAAACTGAAGTACTCCACGTATGATAAGGAATTTTATGCTATCATACAGGCGTTGAAGAAGTGGAGGCATTACTTGACCCCAAAGGAATTTTTATTATACAGCGATAATCATGCATTGCAGTTTGTGAGTCAACAGGAGAAGTTGAACCAGAAGCATGCAAAATGGGTAGAGTATATGCATAATTTCACGTTTGTAATCAAACACATTTCAGGTACTGCTAACAAAGTGGCTGATGCTTTGAGCAGGAAATGTTTGCTGCTGCAGGAGTTCTGAGTCAAAACCTTGGGTTTTGAAAATTTGAAGGACATGTACGGTGGAGATGCAGATTTTGGAGAAGCGTATGAAGCAGCTGAGAATCCAGTTCTCAGAGATCGGAGTCCTTGGATAGATTACATGATCCAGGAGGGATTGTTGTTCCGAAGAAATCAACTGTGTATTCCAAATTGCTCCATGAGAGAAATTTTGCTAAAGGAGAAGCACAGTGGTGGATTGGCAGGACACTTTGGCCATGATAAAACATTCGCAAAGCTGAGAGAATCGTATTTTTGGCCAGGCATGCAAGCATATGTCAAGAGGTTTGTTGACAGGTGTCGAATTTGTCAGCATTCCAAGGGGAGGAAACAAAATGCAGGTCTTTATCATCCATTGCCCATACCAGAGAGGTTGTGGGAGGCAATTAGCATGGATTTTGTATTGGGTTTTCCAAGAACACAGAGAGGTGTTGATTCCATTTTTGTGGTGGTGGAAAGGTTTTCAAAGATGGCACATTTTATCCCATGCCAGAAGACCAACGATGCGATGCACATCGCAAATCTGTTTTTCAAGGAGATTGTTAGACTCCATGGATTGCCGAAAAATAATGTTTCGGACAGGGACACCAAATTCATAGGTCATTTTTGGAGGACGCTATGGAAGAATCTAGGAACTAACTTGGCTTTTAGTTCAACTTACCATCCTCAGAAGGATGGGAAAGCAGAGGTGGTAAACAGGAGTCTGGGAGACTTGTTGAGAAGCTTGGTGATAGAACACCATAGCAGCTGGGACAATGTGTTGCCACAGGCAGAGTTCGCGTACAATGATTCAGTGAACAGGAGCATAGGTAAAAGTCCATTTGAAATTGTATATGGCAGGCAACCGAGGGGATTTTTTGAATTGCGAGATTCAGGACAGACTGTGACTAGCAGTGCTAGTGCTGAAGAGTTCGCTGAAGTGATGGAAGAACGTCACGGCAAGGTGAAGCAGCGACTGATTAATTCAAATCAGGAATACAAACGCAGAGTGGATTAGCATCGGAGACAGCTTCAATTCGAAGTTGGTGATCTAGTTCTAGCACATCTGAGGAAATAAAGGTTCCCAAGGGGAGCATACAACAAGCTAAAAATGAAGAAAATTGGGCCATGCAGAGTTCTGAAGAAATTGGGAGAAAACGCATATGAGATTGAATTGCCGGATGAAATCGGAATATCTCCGACATTCAATGTTTCAGAATTATATCCATATAAGGCTGAGGAAGTAGGAGATGGGAGTGATGAACAACCAAAAGTCTAGTGGCAGAAGCAGATGTCGACTGCAGAAAAGCCACAGATGGTGTATATCCTTGACAAGAGAGTGGGCAGAAAGACCAGGAGAAAAAAATACTATGAGTATCTGGTCAAATGGAAGAATCACCCAGTGGAAGATGCCAGCTGGGAGATAGAAGAAGTCATCCAAAAGCATGGACAGACTGTGCAGGAGCTCATAGACAGGAGCCCATGAAAATTTTCAAGCCAAGGAGTATGATACAGGAGCATCGCCAATACATCAAGCGAGCCAGCACATCGAGCGGAAGACAGCTGGATAAGCCAGTACACATTTTGAAATACTTTGAAATTGTTGCGTGATCTTAAATGGTTCATTTAAGAGACGGCGCACTTGTATTGTAATGGACCTTGAGCAGATAAGCTCTCGTCCTTAGGTAGACGAGGCATTTAAAATAGTTAATGTTGGTAGATAGGATTTTAATTTCCAGATTAGACAGTTTTAGAGTTCGAGAGGGAAAACGGATATAGACACCCTCATTGTATGATTGTAACATATTGGAATAATTCAGGAGAAGAGAAAAGAAAGTAGAGAACTGTGTAGAGAACATCCATGTATAGATATTGAATTAATAGAAGAAAACTTTGATTCAAATCCATGGTTATGTGTCTATTCTCTATGTATTGTGCTTGTGCTCATGAATGTTTGTTTTTTGGTTATGCATTTGCTTTATGTATGCTGTGCATGTGATTTCATGTTTCAATTGAAGTCTGAAGGGGAGAGAGAATGAGTTTCAATTGTTTCTCTATCTGAGCCAAGAGATTCCTGCAAAGAGTGCAGTTGGATTCATCCGCAAGGAGTGCGTCGATGAGGCTCGATAGTTGAACTTTTGTTCTTATTTGCCCAGGATTTGAATTGGGTTGTTGAAGCCGTGCAAGTGAAGTGAAGGCTAAAGAAGAAATCTCAATTGTTAGTCTAAGCAAAGGAGTGAGACGATTGCTACTACAGAGAGTGCGCAGAGTCTGAAGTATTCAACATTTCAAGTTGTGGAATATTGAGCGCAAGCAGTGCGCGAAAAATCAGGAGGTATAGTTCCTTCGTGATTTCATCCAAGGAAAATACTGGAGTTGTGTGCAAATTTCTCGAAAGGAAGCAGATTTGCAGGTGCAGGCTTGGAAAGCAAGTTCTTAGAAGGAACTCTTAGCCATCCAAAAAAATCCTCGAGAAGGAGGAATCGACGGTCAGGATCCATTGAGCAGGAGTAGTGAAATTCTGATAGCCGTCAGATCTCGGGAAAGTTGAGTAGGGTTTGAGCCTTAGTGTGCAGGGAAGGAGTCAAGGCACATTGGGGCTCGACTCATCAGAGAATCGGAGTCTCCAGGAACATAGAATTCTCGCAGGAAGAAATCGCGACCCGCGATTTCCCGAAGGGAGTATAACCGTAGATCCCGGACTGGACACGTGTCAGTAATCCGGAGAGTCGAGGATCGGCATTCGCGATTTTCCCATACAAAGGAATCACTGCAATTGAAATCATGATCTCACGATATCCGATAGCGTGACAAGGAGAGGGTGACGTGGAGGAGAATGTCCGCACGTGCATCGGGGTTCAAAAATTCGAGATTCACGGTGTCGTGAGAAATGGTGTCGAAGGATCCGTGAAACTCTGAAGCGCAATAACCAAGCAGTCATAGTGCTGAGTGGAGGACAGGTGTTGGAGAGTCAATGTGTGGGGTCACAGAGCTCAGTGAAAGAGACAGGTGGCATCGGGGGATCGATAATCGGGGACACAAGAGGTAAGTGACTTACGATATCGTAAGTTCCTATTTCCCGATGGGTAAAATCCCGACAAGAGTAAGGGAAGCTTTAGTAGATACTCATCGAGTTTTGGGGTTTTGTGAGACCCGAATCTGTGAGCGCAGGACTCGCGATCAAGTGAGTTCCGATTTCCCGATAGGGCAAGGGGAGATCGTCGGAAGAGCATTATGTGGGTGCGGAAAGTCCCGAGAAGGGATTCGAGGAGCACTTTAGCTCTTTGGGCCTGTGAAGAAGAAGTTCCTGGTGAGAGCGGACGTGTGTCGGGGAGCGTCGGCATCATTGTGTAAACAACATTCATTTCATTATTTGTTCACTTGTTGTTATGATAATAAAATGTTGGTTCTTGTGTAAACACCATTCATTTTGTTATTTGTTCTCTTGTTGTTATGATAATAATTTACCCCTTTACTTGATGGAAAAAAAATAAGTTGTCAATGTGCATAAGGAAACATCATTGAGTATAAGAAATCCCTTTTTCATATTTGTGAATCATGCCAATATGTATATCAATGCTTATGAAGCAAAGTGCAACAGAGTGTTGTTGGAAGAAAAAAAAATGTTGGTAAATGGTAAATGAGACT
>SNQJ01S0028310.1:96546-113998 GCA_010110895.2 Picea sitchensis
CCCCCCCAACTGAATTGGTTGCATGTCCTCATGCAACGTGGCATGAGTCGTAGAAGTGAAAAGGAAAGGGATTATGGTGAGGGATTTTTCCAAATTCATTCACTCTAGCATGTAAGGAATTGCATGATTAAAGAGTAGAAAACAACATACCTCCACTTACCCAAAATGTTGATGAACTATGCAATAGGAATATGGCTAATGCGACTTTTGGAACATGGAAGATGTCACTGTTGCAGGATCATGTGAAAGGTGACTGCTATTGTAGTTGTGACTACTTTAACTGCTGGATCAGAGAATATGAAGTGGAGGAGTCTGAACTGCTACTGATGAATCATGGAAAAGAGGAAGTATGAAAGTGGAACTGTGGTACTCTCATATGGCTGGAAAAATACTGCTACAACTACTGATGGAGTCATGGAAAAGTGTATATTCTTCACCTACTGCTAAACCTGATGGTACAATTCTAGCCATGCGAATGAATGTGTCGATGTCAAGCATGAAGAGAAGTCATTGGATTATCGGCCATTGATGAATGTCGTTAACCAATGCGAGGAAAACTCACCATTGATGTCAATGAGTGCCAAGGTACATAAGTAGATTTTGCGAAGTGAGAATGAATGAGCTGATGTCGAGCCACCTGCAATATCTTACGATCAAGGGACAATGATTTATTCCCATGATTTTCAGTGAGACAACTTTCCATTAAGGCATGCAAGCCTCCAGGTACTCAAAAGGAACTCTAGTCTATATCCCAGATAAGGTGTTGAGGTCAATGGGACAAGACTTGTTGAAAGGTGGGCCTTAAGGAATCCCACATCAGTCAACACGATTTGTACAAAATGATTGGTAGGACTATAGATGAAAATATCTCGGTAGCAACAATGTGTATGAAAAAGAAAGCAGGGTAATGTATTCGTCAAAAGGGAATTGAATGGTTTGATTTGCAAGGCAAAATGAATGGAAAAATAGGAAAGAGATGTATATGACTCAGAAAGATAGGCGTGTGTGAAGTCATGAAGGTTAAGGTGATGGAAAGTGGACTTCAAGACATGGATGACTAATGTGCGTTTGAAGGAGAAATCGAGGGGTAAACATTCATGACGCAATTGGGTTTATGAGAGGTTTCTTTATAAAAACAAACGTCATGATGTTTATGATGAGTAACAATTCCTTCAAGTAGTCAACAAAGCATGTTTTTCAGAAAAATGTTGTGATTCTTGAAAATCATTGTGGCATGGAATGCGAGCGTCTTCAATCCTACAATCAAACTTAGTATTAATCCTGCAATCAAATTTGTGAGATCATCGTAAACAGAAAATGCGAGATTAAGTACAAATGTGACAAATTGAAGAGATAAAATGTGTTTTTGTACCTGTTGTTGTTGTGTGCTTATTTCATCGTTGATTGATGCTTGCATTGACTTAAGAAAAACAAATTATCTAAAAGTTCAAAACATGTTTGGATATTGTGTCCAGGAATGAATGAGATGTCCATTTGCAATTTTATTTGTTTTTGTTGTTTTGATTTTTATAATTTGTTTTTATTCTTGTAAATTATTTATTTATTTTTAACTTTTATGGTTTTATTATTATTATTTATTTATTTTAATTGTTTTTTTTTTTTTTTTTTTAATTGAGCATTATTATTGGCAAAAACTCATCATTGGTTACAAGTTTGTTTCAATTCAACATCCATTTCTAATCATGATAACCAACAATTTCTAGAAAACGATCGAGAAAACGATTGCTAAATAACTAGTCTCAGGCTATACTTCCATACAAATAACAAATTCCATAAAGAAAAACCAAGCTTCTAATCCAAACATCATATTTCACTATTCTCCATGATTTTACTCTGATCTCTCTACATATCGCTCCACTTTTTTTATCATTTATATTAATTCCAACCATAGCTTACCCTTAATTGACTAAGCTAGGATTTCTGCTAAGGTCAAGTACTAGGTCGGGTAACACTAATTTTTATTTTTAAGTCACTCATCGAGATGGTTATTTCTCTTATTAATGAATGAGAGGATCTTTTCTTCAAATTTCAGTCTATTCAAGAGTTAAACAGACTTCCCTGATGATTTAGGCATCTTTAGTCATCGTTCAATAGATATTGTGGATTGCATTGTTCCAGTTGGAGATATTGTAGATATCTCTTATGTTGTCAAATTGGATTTGTGATAATGGTCAACCTGGATGGAGGAAGGGCCTAACACTAGTAATTCTAACTATGTTGCTCTTACTAAAGTATTTGTTCCTTATTGCATGGAGGGAAGACCTTGTTCAACGGTAGTAAGACAGTTAGTTCAACAACTACACCACCAGGTCGTGTGTGGGAACATCTAGCCGGATAGACTCTCAACAACCAGATATTATGAGATATGGTGGGTAAAAATTGGATTTAAGAGGAATCGTAGAGCCCTTTTCTCCCTGTGGGATGGCACGACACAAATTATCATTCCCCCATTCCCCCAGTGAAATGAGAGCGAGTGAGAGAATCAAATAAGAAAAACAAAATGATCAAACCACGTTGTTGTTTTGATTAAAAAGAGTGAAGACATTATTGGATCTCTATTTACACCCATTCATGTGCAATTCAAATTTTTGAATCAAAGAGTGATTTGTGGCTTCGAATGGGATGGCAGAAAGAGGCGGACTTATGTGATTTCGTGGGATTGGGATCCCAAAGATCTCTCGTGATGGTTGCACGAAAAGACAGATAGTTAGAACCACTGCTAAATGTGTGTATGCATGATATCTCCGTGTTGCCGACCGTTTTGGTTTGTTTCACATTAAACTCACGGGATTGGAATATTGACAAGCAATTTCATTCCTGTTATTGAGCCCTGATACTTATCCGAGATAAAATCACTTCAATTTTTAGGTAGATGAGAGGCCACATGAATTAATAAATTTGAAATCTACTGCATACTAGGCTTGAAGTTGTAAATCATCTGGACTGTTGGCCGCCTTCTCAGAAAGTCATTTCAGGGAGCTTGTACAAAGAGAAACTTCCCCAACCAACATTTTCATTCGCTCTCTAAGTAGATCCATTTGGTCGGCCATAGTTGTTCTTGTTAGATGTGGCCTCCATCCATGGACAGTTGCACTGAATAGATCTCTAGCCTGTGTTATTTATGGAAAGGAATCAATAGCGCCATCGATGAGAATAATTCATTTCGTGGAGAGTATTCTGACCGGTGCATTCATTTCGGAGGGAATGTGAGATTGATGGTAATAGCCACCTGTGATTCGATCTAGAATATGAGAAAGATGGGGAATAAAGGATGTCATTGTTCGGTGAGTTTCTCATATTGGGAACTATCTATAGTTGTCCATCCTTGATTGGGTCATTCAATTAGATCTAGTTGCTCAAAGAAATCAATATAATATTAAAATGTGTGCCTTATGGATCCCTCTCGATATGTAGATGATGGCTACAAATCAACAGGCTACGATGAAAATTCTGAAAGAAGAGTAGTGCTCAAAGGAAGTGGTGAAAGCGAGGGCCAAGGCAACTGCAATTGCCTGCGTAGCTTCCTCCATCCCCGCCATGCTGGGAGCAAGGGAAAGGGTTAACCTCAAACATTTTGCATAGGCTCTTATCATCTCTACAATCAACAGTTTGGCTTTTCATCATAGCAGATAAAACCATTCTCAAGTCTGCACCGAGAAACTCCTTCCCTGAGCAAATGAAAAATCATGCCGAGTACTTCCCATTCTGAAAGCAAGCAGAGAATTATATAAAAGAAGAGAGCACATCATAGACAAATCTCTCTTTCTCTTTATTCAGTTATTCCAGCAAGCCATACGCTTCATTTCATGCCATCACTTGATTTTTCATCAGTGCATCTACATTCAAGTGCAGATTGAAAGCCAGATCACTAATGCAACCTTCTTCGTTCACCCAAATATTTCTGAATAGTAAAAAAAAAAGAATTATGTGACTTCACTCTCGATGAGGGCATAGCCAGGAAGTGTTCGAAGGGTGGAAGAAAATATTCTTGAATAGGTTGCTTGTAAAAAACACCGACCTAACTGTGCTTTTATTCATATAATTTTTTTTATGTTTTTATTTACATATATGTATATATTTTAATGTTTTATTCCTACAAAGCTATAAAATCAAAACACAATCACAAACATAAATAAAATGAATCCTAATTTAACTTAAAGTATTTGGTGTTTTGTCCCTTTTTTTTATTGTATTATTCTTAAATTTTTAAAGAAAAAAAAAAATTCACATAAAATTAAAGAAAAAATAAAAAATAAATTTATGAGAAAATGGAGATAAATTATTTGCAAATTAAGGATGAAATTGATTAGACATGTTTGAAAAATTTATTCATTCCTGAAAAAGTTAATTATATCCTACACTTTCTGATCCTCGTGATCGCACGAAGCGCAAAGGAGAGCATACTTATTCTAAGTGAAAGAAAAAACTGAAAAAGCATTTTTTTTATTCGTTTACCCTACCTACTCTACGCTAATTAAAAATTAGAGATTAGTTACTTGTAGTCAAACTTCCAATGTAACCATAAGTGCAACAATAATAAAAATATGTTCACTGTGAATTTCACAAATGACGATCGAAAATATATATAACCGTGCAAAATTAAATGTTGAAACTATAATTTAACAAAATAAAAAGAAAAATTGAATGGATCTAACCTGGTACTCGCTTGAAACCATCATTCGATAGGATTTATTAGGCATATTTTTCACTCCTCAGATCATGTCATAACTCCTCGTTATCCTCCTCAATCTCTTTCTCACATAATTGTTCATCATCAGATGTGCAGGGTTCCTTGTATGTTGTTTCTTCGTTTGCCTCTGGAGGAGTAATTAAGTTTTCGGCTGCTGTCAAGATCTTCTCCAGAAAAGAGGAGAACCCGACTTTTGCTAAGATCTGAGAGAGATGTTCCAAGATTAAAATCATTGTTAAACCATATTGAAAAAGGAGAATGATTTATCATCAAAGATTTGAATTTTAAAACTAAGAAATTAAAACTATTTGTAAAAATAAAACACACCAAACTTGAACTCCTTGCATTACTGGGACCCTGTTGTCACCAGCTTATTGGTTTGCACACGTTATTTCATCTTAAATACAAACTAAAATTGCATAAATAAAAACACACTTTTGCATAAAATAAGGAGAAACACACTTCTGCATAAAAGGGAGAGGACAACCTAACTTTGGAGCAACCCCACTAAAGTGGATGTACAGGTTCTTACCTCTCATATTACCATCTTATTTCCACCCTTAGGTTGTCCATAAAACCAATCCAAAATCATTAAATCAATCTAATTGAAATGCTACCTATTACTGTTTACAACTCCCCGACAATGACGCCCAAATGTTGGTGCAATTATATGCATAAAATATTACCCAACATAAATTATCAACCGGGATTCGTAATCAGTAGAGTTGATGCACTATATGTGTCAATGACAGATAGGTTCCTATCTTTTTTTAGTATAGGTTAGATAAAAAAACCATTTAGAAACCAACACACTTTTAAAAATGAAAATCTTCACACAATTCAAAAGTTGGAACGCAAAACTCATAAAATAAATATGATTCAAAATCTTACTCAGGTGATGGACATGTTCATTGATGGCTCATGAAAGGAAAATATGAACTTTGATTCTATCCCCTGGAGCAACTAAACTAGCAATAATTAACACTTTGCACATTCACACCATTCCATTATACGTGCATGTAGGGTGAGAGATGGAGGTCTTGATTGTGCATGTGTTAGCAAGGTGTAATCTAATCAATTCTAGAAAAGAAATCTAAGTGTAGTGGGATGATCCATTAAAGATCATGTATGGTGAAATATGGAGATCCAACTGTTCCTGCATTATCACACTTTGCAACAAATTTGAATAGTGAAATCAAACAAAATAACATGAAATCAAAATAACAGGTACATGGAATGAAAATCTACACTAACAATTTACAAGGAGATTACCAAGTTGGATCAGTGGCCCTTGTCGATGCCAATATGGAAGCTTTATATCATAATATGATAACTTCTATGAGACACAAGATCACTGAATTCAAACTTGCATTAATCTTCAACAAGTAGGTTTACAAAAAGAGTCTTTTCATGAATCCAATCTACATCATAACAATTCTCTCCTAAGAACCAATCTCACATCATAATAATTCTCCCCCCTCTCATGAAGAGAGGGAACTCTCTTTTATACATGAGAGATTTGAAAAGAAGATAAGCATCTCATAATTACAGATCCACTTTTCTCTCAACCAATTTTCCATTATTACAAAATATTATCCCTTCAAATCCTCACACATATCTCTCATATATCTTGGATAAGATATGACAACCAAATCTCCATGATCTTCTTATTAGAATAAGCTTGAATTATCTCCTCAAATCTTGAAATGGTGGAGGAATTATTTGAGAAGTCTTTTTGAATTAATCCTTCACATATTCCTACACATGATAAAGCTCACACATTTTTGAGATATATATGAAAACATGTCAATTTTCTAATATTTAATCACAAATTCCCTTTTAATACTAAAATAAATGATTTGGAAAATAATAAGGTTTACCCCATATTTAATTATGAAAATGGTATCATGAAAGGTTAATGGGGCGATGAAATGTGAAGAGTGGTGAAGGGAAAGTTGGATGAAAATATGACATTTCTGAGTCCCAACAAAATGCTTTGACAAATGTTGTAAATATTGAAGATATTGAATAAATATCTCCATTACACAAAAGGTACAATCAATTGATCAAATTGGAGGAACAAATATCTGAAGCATTAAAAAGAATGAATCAAAGACATCATATTGTCAAAAAATACTTTCACCAAGGAGAAACAATTTTTTTTTCCAAAAAGGGGAATTAGTATTATTGTGGAACAAAGACAAAGAAAATCCTTCTTTGCATACAAAGCTTGAAGGGGATTGGACATTATGTCATTGAAAAAATTATTGATTTTAACTCTTATCTGCTCAAAGACATGATGGGGATAATATAGATGTTTCCAATCAATGGCCAACATCTTAAGAGTTTCTTTTCTCGATCATATTTTTTCTCATATGTACATAGTTTTATTTCTTTTGTTGTGTACATTCTCATTTAATTTTCAACTCCATGCTCAATTGGCGAGATTCTGGATTCGTAGCAACCCATAATGGATTACTATCCTACAGTTGGAGCCAATTTTTGACCTTATTTTCTTCTAAGTCATATACCTTTTTTCTCTTTTGTATTTCATACTTAGAAAATTTTGATCTATGGTGGAAAAACCCACCAATATTTAACCACTTTTCATATGCTCCACGGAATGGCGGGATCACGAGGATGGAATTTATTTTTAATTTATAGTTGTAAATTTGTATGCCCCCATATCATACTTAGTCAAATTTCAAGAACTGTGGAAGCAATATCAAACATATCTTCAAATTCTCCTTTCCTTTTCTCCTCCCGTCTATTTTTTCATACTTGGTTTTATTTTGAAATATCTATCTCAACCGCGGAAGGAATCCATTCATCATGTTGAAAATTTTCTATTTCTCCATCCACTCAATATCCAATACTTAGTCTCATTTAGAAACAATTCTAAAACCTCGGAAGAGGAATTTATTTTATCTAATTATTGATACAAATATTTTTCCGATCCGTCGATAGTTCTTTCCCATGTCACAATAACCAAGAAAGAATTTAATGCAAGGTTATGGAAATTCAATATACAGTTAAACATTTAAGGACCATTATTGAATGGAGTTTTCCTCAATACTAACCTCATAATTTAAAAATTAAATTCTCCTAACTCTTCTCCCAAAACAAAAGCTTCAATGTTAATACTAAAAAGGAGGAATTATTTTGTAATTGCAGAAGTATTTTCCATGCTTTTAAGAGAAAGTTTTAAATAAATATGGAGAGAAGAAGGGAGAGATTTTATAGTGACACACTGAATACATTTGTGTGAGAAAACCCACATAACCACTGGTCAAAATTTTATAAGTCTTATGCTTCATCATCGCCGGAAGAAAGGAATGCTAATAATATTTGGACATCTAGGATAGTCCAAGCAAGGTGGGTTCCAAAGTTTTTTGTACCAAATATTTGGTGACATGGCGCACTGATAATTTTGAAAAGGATCAAAGAATTATTAAAATGAATGGATGTTCACCATTCTCTCTAGCACTGCCAAATTTTAGTCATATGCTTAAGTTTCCAAATCCGACAACAATATTCAAGGTTAAAGAATCCAACATTTTCATTAAAGATAAAAATGATGGTAGGGATGTGTTACCGCAATATCTTGAAGACTAGGAGACAATGTTGAAGCATTTATTAGTAATACAAGTCATCCAACTAAAGAAACCCTATAAAGAAATGGCTTGGTTTCTCGGTAGAATACTTGGATTGGAGTCTATTGCTACTATTCCCCGGTTGGCCCTTTATATTTTGTATTATTCTATTTAAGGAAAAATAATTTTTGACTCGTCGAGAATTATATCTGTAGAAATATCATCTCAACTGTCAAACTTTAAAAAACAAAGGAAATTTTGCATGTCTAAATATTTGGTCCTTGCAATTATCGAGTGTCATGAATTTCAAGGGCTACATTTATCGAAACAATTTGGTCTTAAAATAGACCTGGTTTACACATGGTATCCTGCTTTGTAGAAACAGAAAGAAATGTGTCATTTCTATGAATTCTATAATTCCTTTTTATCTTCTTTTAAAAGGCTGATGTTTGGAAAGAATACTACAAGTTTTTCATTGGAAGCACCTTCATTCTTAGACCAAAGGGGAACATTTTAATCTAATGAAAATATAGTATAATAAGAATTTATTGTTGGGCAGGGAACCCCCAATTTATCTCTCGTTCTATGTATCAGACAAAATGTTCATAATAAAAGTTAGTAGGAAATACATATTTTGGGCATATTTCTTTACTCAAAGAAAGAAAAATCAATTCATCCAATTGACATGGAAAGTTGGTGAAATCGCAGTAAACAATGCTTCAAAAAATTATGAATTTGCGACTCAATTTGATCAATACAATTTAAGAGTGGCATATTTGGTGAAAGGGTTTGATCCCTTACAGTCTTTCATGAACCACATGACTTTGGTTGGATTTAATGTTTCATATATAAATACCTATATTTTTGGAGAGGAGGAAAAATATGAAAATAATTCTAAAGAAATACCAGTTGGATATCTTTAAAGCATAATAAGAATAAAGGAAGCACACAAGTGGCACGGAAGAGTTGCAAATAAGAAAAGTAGAAAGTCTCAGAGCTCACCAAAGAAAAATGGCATGCCCAATAGACATTCCCAAAATGTTATTCAAGAAAAGAAAAAAATATTCAATTGATAGCTCAAGAGATGATGATGATCCTAATCATCATTAAAATAATATTAAAAAATGTCATAAATTACTAGTGTATAAAAGAAAAAGGTAGAATAATGAATAAGAACTAAAAGAGTATATACATGAAGATGATGTTCTTCTCCAAGACATGGAACTTGATGCCAACATTGAATACATTCAATTTCCATATGACGAATAAAGAATTCAACCAGAGAAAGAAGTGGTAGTCCAAGAAATAGGTTTTTATGAAGAAGAGTCTTTGTCCCATCATAGCACGTCATTTGATAAAGATTTGAAAAATATGGGTTTAGAACATGTCAATTCAAAATGAAAAAGAATTAAATATTCAGAGATGAACTTAAATAGAGTCTCAGCATCAAGGATTTCCAAAATTCACAAAATCATTGATGATGCTCTACATGTATCAATTGATGATATGGAAGTAGAAAATGCATGATTAAAAGAAAGATTTAAAGAATTGAAATATACATTGATGCCACCACCTATCCTTGCAAGCTCGTTGGCTGCTATTCAACCTAGAACATTATATTTGAAATTGAAAGGAAAATCAATTTTATTGGTTGCAATTAGAAATGTTTTTGAATAAAATACCCAAAAGTGAATGTCTCTTATCCTGGAAGCATGACATATGGGAAGAAATATTGTTTCTTTTGGTTCTAAGATAAATATCTTCAGATGATTTCTTCAAAATGATTTCAAAAATGAAAAAGTATTTTATAAAGATGTTGTCACCACTTTTATCTTGAAATTTTCCAATATGAAAGATTTAAAAATAAAAGAAGAATATTTGACTTCTCCTACTCGAATAAAATAGTTAAAGGCGTGTTGGATTAAAAAGATAAATATTTTGAGAGAAATCTTGGATGATTGTGATGATATTTTGGTTACCAAAAAGGAAGAGTTGTATCGCAGATTAACTGAAACATACTTAGAAGGAAGCACAAGGGAAGTACATGATTCAAAGTTGATAATAAATTCTATTTTTATGACAAGGCTACAATTTGAAGAGCACGTGGAAATTTTAAAGGGGTATCAACTGAAATTTTCAATAGTATAATAGAATACATGAAAATGAAATTGAAATTCGGTTGGTGAATTACGTAAATAAAAATGAAGATATTGAAGCTTCCCTTCATCAACATTCATATGATTTAAGGGAGTTATAAGGCATGTTATTTGATATAAAATTATACATGAGATAAATATTTCATCAATGAAATATTACATAGAAGATTGGTTAAAAAGAGCCTTATTGATGTTGAGATTTACTGTTGTTATTAGGTTAATTCCAAATTACATGAGAATTAAATTCATTTCTAAAACAACAGCATAAAGAGGATCAGTGAAAGAAACAAAAGCACAAGGTATGCAACATTTATTCTCGGAAACCCTCATGGGGGAGAAAACCCAGCAAAAAATTCATCAATAATAGATTGCCAATGCAATGCCAAGACTAAGACCAAAACACCAAATATAAACCAAGATTGAGCATGTGCCTCTCTTCTCATTCCTCCTGCAACTGCAACTTCCTTCAAGATATGTGCACTATATGAGTGAGTGAGTGTGTTCAAATGAGACACCATCCTCACATATAAATACAAGTTGAGGGGGTTCTAGGGTTGTGTCTCTTGACTTGGTGGAGCTGACTTCTCATAGAAGTGGCTAAAACCACTTTATAAATACTAGGGGCTGACTTTAAAAATACCACCATACAAATATAGTTTGACCAATCCACAAAAGGGGATTTTATCTTATATAAGACCTGACTTGATCAATTCCCAAAAGGGGATTTGATCTATACAATAATAACTCAAATATAATTAGAATATTCTTCAAAATTACAATATTTCAACACTCCCCCTTAACGAGAAGGGTATTATACTGACATGAATCAATATGAAATCATCAAGAGAAGGATAAGGAAACATCATCGTCGACATCTGGAACACTGATTGACACATCTATAAATCATCGAAAGTTTTTCTCAACATCAATATCATCATCGTTTACAGCATGGAGTTGGAGTAACATCATCATCATCAACAACACGAAGTTGGAACAACATCATCAACAACACGAAGTTGGAACAACATCATAAACAACATGAAGCTGGAACAACAACATCAACAGCATGAAGCTAGAACAACATCATCAACATGTGGCAATAGAATGAGACAGGTGTATCAACAACAAAATTTGTGGCACTCTGATAGAACGTCCTTACCGAACCTTCGAGATCTGGAAAGAAATCATAAGATAAATCCTAGGATATAAAATACTAACAAGCTACCACGTGTTACTCTGACAGACCATACTTACTGGACCTTCAGGATCTTCCCAGGAGTCATAAGATTTCATAGGATATAAAATACTAACGGAGCTACCACTATTGATTATAGCTGGAATATACATGCATAGGTACTCTAACAGACCATCCTTGCCAGACCTTTGGGATCTTCCTAGGGATGATCAATCCCCTAGGATATAAAATCCTAACGGAGCTGCCTATTTTTGGTCAGGATACCATAGTATAATCGACATAACTCCTCCTTTCGAGGGAGGTCCTTTTGGACTACACCAATATTGTGTTGAAAGTAATCAAACTTCACACTCACACGAGACATAGGATTGGTCAACACATCTGCAACCTGCTCATATGTGACAACATATTGGAGCTTTACATCTCCCCTCTACACCATATCACGAATGTAGTGGTACCAAATATATGTGTTCTTCGACTTATCATGGAACATTGGGTTCTCCATCATATTTATGCAACTTTGGTTATCACATAGAATCATGGTGGCTTCCATCTCCAAATTGAACAGACTTGTCAACAACTTCTAAATCCATATGGCTTCAAAACTGGTGGAACATGTTGCAATGTACTCTGCTTCTGCGTGATGAGAGAAATAATTGATTGCTTCTTTATTTTGCATGAATTCATGGCTGACCCCAAACTGAAACAACATCCTAAAGTGATCTTTCTATATGAAGCACTTCCACCCCATTCTGAATCAGTATAACCATATAGTCTGAAGTCATGATTTCCAATATAACAAAGACCATAATCCAACATACCCTTAAGGTATCTCATCACATGCTTTTCAGATACAAGGTGAACACGTCTGGGTTCCACCAAATACTGACTCAAGGTGTTCACAACAAAGCATATATCTAGCTTGGTATTCATCAGATACATCGATGATCCAATAATTTGTCTCTATAGAGTAACATCAACCAACTCTGACGAAGTATCAACTAGGAGCTTCAAATTTGTTTCCATGGGTGTGTTCATGGCTTTACATTCCAACATTTCAAATCTCTTTAGCATTTCAACTACATACTTCCCTTGGTTAAGGAAGGTCTTATTTGCGCTCTGCCAAACTTTAAGACCTAAGAAATAATGCATCGAGCCTAAGCATTTCATCCCAAACTCTGCAGTGAACTTCTTCTTACAATATATGATGATATTTTATTCTCCTGTCAAGAATAAATCATCCACATATAGTGGCAATATAATTGCCTCATCATTCATAACCTTGAAGTAAAGGTTAAGATCAGATTTACTCTTGGTAAATCCCAAGCTCACCAGGAAAATAACCAAGATCTCATAGCTTGTTTCAACCCATATAGAGATTACTTCAACCTCAAAACATGATTCTTCATGTCCCTTACTTTGAACCAAATTTTTGAATCAAATTGTACCAACCTGGTACACTTGCTGAGTTACAACTTTTTAGAACAATATTTGCCGCACCCTATGAAATCTTGCAAAGAGGGCCTTATTCCATTTCCCTATGCAGACTTGTCTTCCCTTTTACTGGAATCCAGAGACAAAAATACAATGTTTTCCACTTATACGCATCTTGCACACTATACAGAAAGTGTATACGCAGGCTGCCCCACTACAACCCATGTACATCGGGATTTGTGCCAAAAAATCAAAACTAAATGTCGGGTTTCCATTTCATGACCTGAGATATCCGATCCTTGGCCTTCCATATACTGGAAACGTTCCAAATCAGCCCTTCAGTTTCATTTTGAAGGCTATAAAGAGGTCAATCTCAAGTTATGGAAAAGGAGAAAGAATTCAACATTGAGAGAAAAGTTACTATGGAGAAATTAGTTACTTCATATTGAGTCTGCATCCCTTTGTCCTTTAAGTCTGAACATAGTACTCAACCCTGAATATCTTCCCTTATTGATGGAGAGCCTCATTGTCTCCCTTCTATGAGCTTGCCTTTGGTGGAGGATCGAAGTGGTGGAGGCCCAACTAGAAGGAACTCAGTTTCTCAGTTCCAAACCATGCCGACACGGAAGTCTATAATATTTTCACTTCTACTAATCATTCATTAATAGAAATACTATCTTCCCATCCAATTGATGTCTTGAAAATATATGAATTATTATCCATGGGCGTATTTGTTATGTATATTCATGGATTATGATATCTAATGTGCTAACATTTTATATTGCCACCATATGCTTGTTTTTTCTTGTTTGTTGAGAACTTGTTGCAAGTATATATAGCTTTCACTACTACATATGGGCAGATTATTCCACGAAATTTTTCCACGTTTCCATTATTTTCATTTTTTTTTAAATAGGGAGGGATTTTCGTCGATATTGCAATGAACATTCGTCGATATAGCCACGAATATGTTTTTTAACTTGGTCGGCATTTTCATCACTATTACCACGAAATTTCATCGCTATTGCCACGAAATTTCGTCGCTCTTGCCACGAAATTTCATCGCTATTGCCACAATTTTTTTCCTATCTCATTGGTCAGTGTTAACGGCTTGTTGACTAGTTGATCTATATATACCTAACTTTAAGAGACTTTGTGACACAATTTCTATAGTTGCCCATTGTCCATGGCTTTTGATTGAGCTGTTTATTTTTTCTGTCACCCACCAGTTGAACAAATCCAATTCTCGATCTACATAGCTCGAATTTTGAACTTGCAAGGTTAGTATTCTTTTTTTATTGATGTACTCATTTAACTTGTAAATTTGTGTTCAAATGTCCAAATTTCATGTAGCTTTTTTTTTCCTTGATAATATATTATATGTGTAGTACCATATTTCATGTCTTTGGTTTTTGGATCTAGTTAGTATATTCTATGGAAAAGGGTATGTGGATGGGTGTTACTAATTCAATGGGTGTTACTTGGCTTATCACGTCAACCTCTTTATGAAGGCTCAACAACAAATCTTTTATCTGTTATAATGTTGTTGGTGAACCTGAAGGTTTTGAATGGTTTATTAAACACATGCCTCACATAGATACTAAGGTATTTAATTTGTTAATTATTTATGCCTGCATGTTCACAAATACTTAAAAGGTTCAATTTTTTCCTATATTGCTATTGTTTTCTAATTTGTAAATTAGTATATTGGATGCGATATTGATGATTAATATTGTTTACATTGACTTATTTTTTAGAATTTTGTAGATTGTTAGGTGAAGTTCTATTACCGACGTCAAATATTTTTCCACACACATATCGAGAAATATCTGTGATTATGAAAGAAATTGGAATGGACTATCAGGCTATTGATGCATGTCCTAATGATCATATCATATATTATGGACAATATGAATTAGAAAATGAATGCCCACAATTTCAAATAAGTAGATATCGAACTGATAACGCACCAAAGAAGGTGCCACTCAAAGTTCTTTGTTATATTCCGATAACTCCACGTTTCCAACAATTGTCCAGGTAAAGAACAAAATTCGAGACGATGTTCCTAGAATGCCTATAGATGGTTCTGCATTGAAGTACATCGAAGAAAAGTGGCCAATTTTTAAATAAGAACCTTGTAATGTTAGGCTTTCGTTGGCAGTTGATGGTATCAATCCATTTGGAGAGCTTCATTCTACATACTCAGCATGGCTTTTTTTTGTTATAAACAATAACCTTCCTCCTTGGATGTCGATCAAGAGAGAGCACACAATGTTGGCAATGATTGTTCCAGGTATTTAATTATGTTTTATTTGCTTTAAAGTATGACAAAATATGTCATTTCTTTGTTTTGTGCATGGTAATTATTTATTTTATATATAACAACATCTAGATAAGTATAATTAATCATGTAGTATGTTGAACCAATTAGGTAGGTACCAGGTTAAAGATATGAACGTATATATTGAGCCTCTTATCGATGAGTTGTTGAAGTTATGGGCTGGCGTCACTATGTATGACATCTCTAGACCAATAGGGAAAAAATGATTTCAATTCCATGGAATACTATCATGGAAAATTCATGATGCTCCCAGGCTAACACATTTTTGTGGTATATTGTTACTTTATTTTGTGATTTAATATTATATATATATTTATTGAAAATATCATGCATTATTTTAAATTGTAACTCTAATTTGATGCTACATTAATTCATATATCTTGTAGGTCTTCAAACAAAGGGTAAATTTGCATGCCCAGTTTGTGTTCCGAGGATAAAATTGCGTCGTTCAAGGAGTTTAGGAAAGGAAGTGTTTGATGAGTATAGTCACTTTTTGCCTAATAACTACAGACAAAGCAAAATTCAATGGTAAAGAAGAAAATGGAAAAAAACACGAAGAATGACACCTCGTCTATGGAAGTTGGAATATATTAGAAATCATCAAGGTACGCAAATTATTTATGTATGACATATTATATAAATATTTGGTTAATTTCATTAGTATTAATTTCATTTTGTCCCATTAATTAGTAGATTGGATTCCACGAGCAATGAAAATTTACCCGATGCAATTCAGTAGATTGCCATACTACAAGCACCTACAAATAGTTTATTTGTTTGATACAATTCATATCTAGAAGAACACAATAGAATTTTTATGGAGAATATTAGATGGAAGGAATGACAAAGAGAGAATTGGAAAGATTTGTTGTGACATCCAGGAAGCTAATCACGCATTGCAAAGTGTTATTTTTAATTCTAATGGTGATGGTCATGAACAAAATACTAGTCTTCCTTGGTTATTGACAGAGCAACAGAGCAATATTGTAAAAGAGGTCATTCAAAAAATTAGGTTTCCGACGGGGTTTCCGTCGAACATACAAAATATGTTAACGAAAAAAGGTGATTTTTGTGGGGTTAAAACACATGACTAGCATACATTCATTAAGTTAATTAGTAGGTTATAATATATTTCCTTATTGGTACACATTTTTTGGAAACAAATAATAATTATTTGCTTTTTGTTACAGTATTTTCTACCTTTATCTCTCCCAGACGACTTTGACAACAACATAAAAAAAATTATTTATGTACTTGGACAATACATGAGGTAAGTATTGTTTTATAAGGAAAATTTACTTCTTATGTGATTTGTAGCAGAACTTATTGACATATTATGTTTTATCTGCAAATGTATGTATTCCTTGATATTATTTTATTGCATTGACATTTGTAGGTGGCTATCATCAAAACAAATCCATAAAGAAGATATAAGGTATTCGAAGAGAGAAATTCCCTGACTAATGTGTCAAATGCAACAGTATCTACCTCCAACATTTTTCAACGCACAAGAACACTACATCATACACCAATTTGAGGAGATTGAATTATGTGGACCAGTACACACAAGGTCGATGTGGATGGTGGAGAGGTAGTTGAAGTCACTGAAGGATTGTGTTAGACAAAGAGCATGTCCAGAGGGTTCTATAGTTGAGGGATATATGGTATATCAATGCATGGTGTATATTAGTCAATATCTACCTAAATTAGAAGAAAATATGAATGTGCCTCGCATTTGGCATCTTGACTCCATCAACAAATTTGAAGGGGAGGTCTTATTGGGGAAAGGTAAAATGAGGACTGTGAAAGGTAATTATTAGATGTTGATGTAGATTTAATATATTGCACATTTATTAAATTATTCCTTTATTAACAATATCTAATTAATGATATTAAATTTTTATTCTATCATATAGTTGCTCGAGAGTGGGATGCTTTACATTTATACATTGCAAACAACCTTGATTGGATGGAGCATTGGATAGAATATACTGAAGAATACTTCGGTAGGTTATCATGGGA
>SNQJ01S0028311.1:0-13923 GCA_010110895.2 Picea sitchensis
GTCAGATATTTCTGTTGGAAAAAGAGGTTGTCCTATTTGTTCAAAAATAGTTTGCTTTTCTTTTTGCTTTCCTACAGAAGATATTTTTTATTGTGTTTGTTTCTTCTTTACCTCATGAGCCAATAGAACTTGTCTTTCTATGAGAGTTAACCTTTGTCTTGAATGTTGTTTTTCTTCTAATTCTTCCAAAGTGATTTTTCCAGCAGTTGGTGTGGTAGATTTGTATTTTTCAGTTGTAGATGTTCCTGCTCCTACAGATGGTTGATTAGTTTTTGGGGGGTTTTGTTTTAAAAATCTGCGTTTATCATCCCTAAGTTTAGACATAAAGAAACATAACTTAAAATTAATTCTATTCTGTGTTTTTATTTTTATTTTTATTTTTATTTTTTATTTTATTTTTTATATATATATTTTTAATCTTATCTCTAAATGTGCCTCCCCGACAATGGCACCAAAATGTTAGCCTCCAATCTACTGATGTAAATTAGAGTGCAAATGATTGTCAATCCGGTGTTTGTAAGAGTTAGAGGCACATCCAAAATGTATGGATTTAGAGATAACTTTTATTCTTTAATGGGAATAAACCAAAACCTATTCTAAGAGCTGAATATGGAAGAGATGCTAAGCTTCTATTCGGAAGTCCTATTCATAGATCTCATGACAGTAATCAACAAATGTTTTCCTGAAGGGTATTAAGCATTCAAAAAGATATTCGAACTAGTTCTAAGGCTTGTCAATGCTAGAAAGACAAAACTCTTATTCAAGAGATGCATTCATTGTCTTCTTTCATTCATTAGAAATTATAACCAATTCTTGTTAAAACAAAATTACTGAAAGCGTAAATAACTCAAAAAATATTCATGATTATCCTAATGCTTGAAAGCAAACCACACATTGAATTCTTATTCAAGAAATCATTCACAACATGAGTAAGGATTTGAAACATTAAGTGCATTACTTAACTATGGAATTCATCTAAATACAACAAAGATATGAATAAAACTCATCTACAACAAGATCTGATCTAAAACATGTATCAAAGATTACTTGAAAAGAATATAAAGGAAGAGTGTACTAGTTTGGCAAAGGGGGCCCTCCAATGTTTCACTTGTACACTTGAGTTGTCTCAGCTAAGAAGGAGCTTCCAACAACATTCACATCATCATATCATAAACATTATCAAGAACAAAACCCAGGACTGATCTCAAGATTGCAAATTCCAAAGTTTCTTCATTCACATCCAAGGTTTTCATACTAGTCTATGCCTTAGAGTATTTATACAAGCGTTTTGAAACTAATAATGCTAATAAATCTCCTAAAGATCATGATCAGATCCATAATATATGCTAGGAAGGTCGAATGCCCCCTTCAGATCCATAAAATATGAACAAATCCCAAGAAAATCTAAAACTGTCCATGATTTTAGGCTAAAACATGGTATTTTCTACTGAAGTGGCCCTGTTTGACCAGCATTGACCAGACACCTGGAAGGCTCAGATCTCAAAGATGATAGATAATCATCCATCCTTGTACATCAAGGATCACGACCCAAGTCTCAGATTTTTCTCAGCTCTCCTGTAAGTACATGAACCTAGGAGCAATTACGGGATTTAGTTAAATCCTGTAATTTCTGATAAATTTTCAATTTTAATGCCAGAAATTCGAAAACTCAATTCTTAAGCTAAAGAATGATAAATGTACCTTGCATAAGCTGTTTTATGGAAAATATGGAATGAAATGGAGGCAAAATGGATGGTTTTGGAGGAAAAAGTATAGTTTATAGAGTAAAAAGGAAGCATAAAAATGTACTCAACATCAAGCACTGGACATTGGGTACAAAAATTCTGTTCTTGTACAACAATATTCCATCTGTTTCGAATTTATAAATTTCCATATTCTGTGGCGTCTTACCCTGCTGTAGCTTTGCTACCAATTCTCTGTACTGCAAATCTACATTTGCAGCCTTCAGAATTATGCTTTTAATATCAGTCTGATACATGCTAATGGTTGTAGCATGTAATTCATTCACCCTCATGCTGAGTGCATCAACAACTTTATTCTCCTTTCCTTTGATATGCTTGATCTCAAAGTCGTACTCACACCGAAATTCCAGCCACCTACTTTGTCTAGCGTTTAAGGTTGGTTGATCAAACAAATATTTTAGACCATTATGGTCTTTTCTGAGTTCAAGCCTCCTTCCCATGAGGTAATGCCTCCATTTCTTTAGAGCATGAAATATGGCTACCAACTCCAAGTCATGGGTTGCATAGTTCTTCTCATGCTCTTTTAATTTCCTAGACTCATAACAAATTATGAATCCATTCTGACTGAGGTCCCCTCCTAGTCCTTCTTTGCATGCATCAATGTATACTATGAAATATGCATTTGGATCTGCAATCCTCAGGGTTGGAGCACTGGTTAACATCTGCTTCAATCGCTGGAAACTTTCCTCACATCCCTCTGTCCAGTGAAACTGCTTCCCCTTTCTTTGCAAGGAAGTGATAGGGTGAGCTATCTTGGAAAACCATGCAATGAACCTTTTGTAATAACCAGCCAATCCCATGAAGTATCTAACGTCCGTTACGTTCCTTGGAACTGACCATTCTCTAATGGATTCAATCTTCTCAGGGTCTACCGCTATCCCATCATTCGAGATAATATATCCCAAGTAATGGATCCGCTCCTGATAAAACGAGCACTTGATCAGCTTGGCATACAGTTGGTGCTCTCTTAGCACCTGCAACACCATCCTCAGATGTTGTTCATGTTCTTCTTCGGTCCTGGAATACACCAGAATATCATCCAGGAAGATGATGAAAAACTTGTCTAGATAGTCCCTGAATACTCCATTCATCAAGTTCATAAAAATAGCGGGTGCATTTGACAGTCCAAACGACACTACTGTGAACTCGTAATCACCATACCTTGTTCTAAAGGCGGTCTTGTTGATGTATTCATATTTTATTATTACTTGGTGATATCCCTATCTTAGATCTATTTTTGAAAAGATCTTTGCATCCTTCAACTGATCGAAGAGATCATCGATCCTCGACAGAGGATACTTGTTCTTCGCCGTTACTTTGTTCAATTGCCTGAAATCGATGCACAATCTCAACGTTCTGTCCTTCTTCTTTACGAACAAGATCGGGGCACCCCAAGGAGACACGCTTGGGCGTATATACCCATTCTTTAGAAGTTCTTCAAGCTGCAGCTGCAACTCTTTCAGTTCTGGTGCACTCATCCTTTACAGAGCCTTTGACATTGGAGTTGCTCCAGGCATCAAGTTCATAGAGAAATCGATATCCCTTTTCAGAGGTAGTCCAGGTACTTCCTGGAATACATCTTCAAACTCTTTAAGTACCTCATGATCCTCAATACTTGACACCTTATCCTTAGGCATTTCCCCCACATGGGCTGCAAATAATTGACAGCCTTTTCTGTAGCACTTCTTCAGCTGCATTGCTGAGATTTCTCTAATAGTAACAGCTCTAGAAATTCCTTGGATGACTCTCTGATTCCCTTCTTCATCTAAGCAAGTGAACGCCTTGTTCCAATAGTCCAAGATGGCATAGTGCTGGTCCAACCAGTCCATCCCAATTAGACAGTCATAAGAGACTAACGACAAAATGTTCAAATCAGCCTTCGTGGTCAGTCCATTCATGTCTACAGGACATGACTTGACTAACTCCGTGACTTTCCTCTTGGTTCCTGTAGCTAGATGCACTAACCAAGACTTTTCATGTTTTCTTCTTATCAAATGCAAACTTTCTACCACTCTAGGGTCTATATAACTATGGCTAGCCCCTGAATCAACTAAAATAGTAAATGGTTGTTTTTTTATCATACCTTCTACTTCAATCATGTGCGACTGATACTCAACTTGCTTGTTGTCCAGGGCTGCGTAGATCCTTGGAATTCTACTGCCCATGTCCTCCACTATTTCAGCCTGCTGAACATTGTGGAGAACTCTTAATTTATCATTTATGTGGGGGCAATCCCTGTACCTATGGTTTTCTTTACAACCCCAACATTCCATAGGTGTCGGCCTTGACATTTTCCCACCCACTTCAACCTTCCTAGGATCTCTAAGAGACGACTGTCCTTGAGGACTGTTTCTGAAAAAGGGTGGTTTATTTCCCTTCTGCCTCTGTTCTTTATTGAAAATTTTCTGGTCATCCCAGGCCTTCCGAAAGGTACGCTTTTCTCTTTGTTGTTCAAATAAACACTTCGATATTCTTATCATTTCTTCCATAGTCTTTGGGTCATCATACTAAATCTTATCTCCAATAGGAGGCGATAATCCACTCAGGTGCCTCTGAATCTTGACAGAATCATCTTTGATGAACAAAACATACTTCAGTAATTCCAAAAACTTTCGTTCATACTCATCAATGGTCTTGTTGTCCAGCTTGAGTTCAAAGAACTCTTTCATATTTTTGTCATAATATCTTTTAGTTAAGTATTTCCTCTCGAAATACCTCTTGAATTCTTGCCATGTGATGTCCCTTTCCCTGATGTGTTGCACCTGCACAAGTTGATCCCACCACATGGATGCCTTTCCCTTCAATTGATACATGGAAATCCTACCCTCTGCATGAGAGGAATGATTCTACAATTGAAAGTATTTCCTCATACCCAACAACCAAGTTTCGACATCTTCCTCCTTCTTATGTTCTCCATCGAACGTTGGAGGCTTGATCTTGTTCATTTCCCCTTTCAATTCATCCATCCCATATCTCCTGTGCTTTCTGGTAGGAGATGGGTTTGAATTACTGTGTGCTTCCCTACTAGAATGCTTTGGGGAGCGACGATGATGTCTGCTGACACTCCTTGATCTTCTTTTCCTCTCAGGGGTCCTGTAACTCTCTGTCTTTCTTGAGTCACTCTCCTTTTTCAATTTCTTTTCTATTCTTTCTAGATTCTTCAACATCCTTAAGTTGAATTCACCCTGCCTATCCCTAACTTTAATAAGCTTTCGGCTATTAGCTCGACGAGTGTGGGCATCTTTCTACAATCTTTCAATGATTTTCATCATATGTCCTTCCTTATCCATCTCTTTTCCTTGCCCATTAGAGTTTGACCCTTCGACTCCCAAGTTGACATTCCTTCCTTCTCTTTCATTCTCTGAATTGGAGGCAATCCACACCTCTTCCATTCTCTTCTCTCAAGGACAACCCTATTCGGTTCTGGCACTTGCTAAGCTTCTGGAAACACACGTTCAGACAATAGGGATTTGTTAGGTCATCATTATTAGCAAATTCCACACATTCAAAACCATTCCAATTTAAGACAATGCTTCGACTTCACAAATTTTTTGAGTTCTGCTCGGCTCTGTAATTTTCGGGTGATAGATCCCTCTTTCTCCCTACCCTCGTAACCAAAGGTCTTGACCAATGCTAGACTACTAGGTGCTACTTGGGATTTCGACCTTCGAAGAGTTTAAGGTACACACATCTATCTCCCAGAGTTTCGATTTATCGAATTCGCGTAAATCGGGTGGATCGACGGTCCACGTTTACCCAACATCCAACGGTAAAAAAACATCCGCTACGGTTCTTCCGTCTTCGAAGATTTCAGGACATCGGAACTTCGGGTTTCGGGTTTTTGGTAGCCGAGAGTTCATGATGCAGCGACTCCAAATCTCTTGTCACTTCAATCTCTGAATTCTGATACACGAGTTCTTGTATGAGATCCAATCATCCTCGATGATTTGGATCTAACGGTCCAGATCTTTTCGGAGTTTTGTGAACCCGGAGTTCATGATGCAGTGACTCCAAATCTCTTGTCGCTCTAATCCCTGAATTCCGATATGGAAATTCATGTATGAGATCAACGACTATGAGCCTCCCCTGATCTGACGGTCCATATCTCTCCTACGCTTACACCTATCAAAGCTCTTCAACCCTAATTTCCTCGCTAGTTGGCTAGATCCGACGGCTCACGGGATTTTGACACTTCTTCTTGGAAGTGCTCCACCATCTGATTCTACCCTTGTTAATCTCTTTCGCGATTCGGGACTTGGAGTGACAAAGAATTTGGCTTGTGCTCCAAGTTCACAATCCTTGAATTCACGAAATGATCCAACGGTTCAAACCAACCACGATGAAGGACCCACGTTTATTATGGATCCTAGGGTGGCGAGTTTCTCCATCCACTAACCACCTTGCAACTTTTGGCTATCTTACGGTCCTCGCGATTTCGCGAGTTCTCCACAGAGAATTCTGACCATCCAACTCTACTTCTCAAGGATTTCTAGCCAATGACTTGGTACCCTCCTTATGAACTTTCATCTACTTGATCCAACGGTCCTGATTCCCCACAATCTAACGACTCAGATCTCATTGGCATTTTGCGTATCGGGATTTCGTGGGTCATGAGGTTGAAATATTTTCCACCTTCGTCCTCCCTATTCCTGAAATGTCGATTTCTTCCTGGACAATTAACGGTCCAGATCTTTCTTAGATCGACGGTTGTGATCCAATCGTGAATTCGCGTTTCGTGAATTCTCGTGAACTCACCCTTAGACCATTTCAAGTCACGATTCAGTGAAAGGGTGATTGATCTCCACACGTCCTTTCTGATGGGCGGTCCTGACGAATTCGAGATTTCACGTATCACGATTTCCACACTCCTGTGCAACTCCAAAGGGTTTTAAAACTTGTGCACGTTCTCCAGATTTGACGGTTGTGAGGGTTCTCTTTTCCTCCTGAACAAATTCTATAGCTCCAACACTTTTGGTGTGGAGTTCTTTCTCTCCTTGTGGCCATATACCACACCGACTGTAGTTTTATAATACCGCTACACCTCCTGATCTTGTAACACGGTCAAGTAGTCTATTGACACTCAAAAACATTCTGAGGTCTAAAATTAGTCCTCCAGACACAATTTCTTCTCAAACCCACGGTCCAAAGACCACTTATCCGACCCATCCAGGCTCAGTGTTGAAACCAGGCTCTGATACCATACTGTAACGTTTCCCCTGGCCATCAACCCCACGGTCGGGCCAATGCTACTACGCAAAAAAACACTTCTGGAACACATTATGCATTCTAATGAACTTAAAACGCTTAATTACAGTTAAACACATAATTACTGCTAACATTTCAGAGTTAATGGAAATAACAATAATTCATATGCACAACAAAATACATGATAACATTACAAGAATCATAGGTATGCAATTTAATTAATTACAGAATTACAAAACATAGTGACACTTATCTTTGAAACTGTCACAAACCACCAACTGCGTGTAGACCTTCCATGAACCTCCCAGCCTTAGACCACACTTCTCATCACTCTCAATAGTAGGTCACCCCTGAGCTAGGACTAAACTCCACTGGGTAAGGAATCCTAGGCTAGGTAAGGTTTACAGGAAGAATACAGGTACAAGAAGGAGGATTCTCTCCCAGGAACCACTTATGCCCACTGCCCATAAACTCTCCTTCCCCACATGCCTGTCCCACCCCAGGAGTATACACCTTCTCTGTCACCTACACAGTCCTTCGACTACTAACCTCCCTTGCCTTGGGCTTCAGCAACAGACTGGACCAGAAATCTTCGAGCTCTGTGGCAGCTACAGGGTTCCTTCCATGAGCTCTCTCCTTCCTTCGCGCACTCTCTCACCTGGAGAGAGTCGTTCACAGGCTTGGTAAAACCTGCCTCTTCAACAACAATCACCTCCCTCATCTGGAGAGAGGTTACACACAGGTCATACAACCGATTTCCTTAATCTCGTTCCCGTACAAAGCAAAAAAACAACAAGGCTCAACAACAAACATACAATAGCAGAAAACCACACCCAGCCAAGAACTGCATGGCCACCACAGTCAACTAGGACAACAAACACGGGTTTCCCAAACAGATGATAGACAGACACTTCAACCCAACCAGGCTCAATAATTATGGTACATTCGGTTTTCCCAACCATCCATACAAAACAGACTCACGGTTCTAGGTTTCAGGGATGCGTGATAAGAAATCCACGCAAAGGTCAAACACAGACTCAACAGTTTTGACAGAGGGTGTACCGGCTCCTCCAGAAATCAACACAGGCCTTTTTGGTTTCAGAGTTGCGTGAGGGTATTCTTGTAGAGATCATACAGGATTCCCAGTTCAGACAGTCGATGGTAGAATGGAGGAGGAACCCCCATCATGGCTCAACTCAACAGTTTTAACTGCATGCACTTGGGTTGACACTTGTCACCCATGAAGCTCGTTCCTTCCAATTTGGAAGTCACTTGTCCTTCCAAAGAACTTAGGATAAAACATCACATTTACACAACTTTGGAATAGTAATAATTTAATATTATTCTCAAGGGTTTAAGCCCCCTCAGCTTAGCCCCTCTTCCAACCTCTCAGCCCCCTCTCCCTTACCCAGGCTTTGTGGATGCTTAGTCCCCCATCACTCATTCATCATGGTCGGTTCGCACGCAGAGATGTTTTATATTAATACTGTGCATAATTACATGTACAAAAAAAATTAGGCTCCTGGCCTTCAACACTTAGGCTCCCTGGCCTAATAATACATAAGCCCACTAGCTTATATGACTTGGCTCACCAGCCTATAAGACATAATTACAATTCATAATGCAAGCTTTCTACTTCATAGACATGATTTACAACAGGGCTCGGCCTTGGGGACATTACACTTGTGATCAACTATTGTTCTATGAATTGAATCACCACCTTTTCATTTACATGAGTTAGAGGGATGGCCTCTGCCCATTTCGTGAAATAGTTTGTAGCAGTTAGTATGTATCTATGTTGTTTTGAACAACTCGAGGTGATCTCTCCTATGAAATCTAACCCCCATTTCTCGAATGGTCTGGATATGGCCACAGGTTGGAGTGGTAAAACATCTCTCTTTTCCCTCCTTGCGCTCATTTGACAAGTTTTACAGTTTCTAGCGTATGTGTGAGCGTCTCTCAACAGAGTAGGCCGATAATAGCCGGCTCTCAGTATCTTGTGAGTAGTGGTATTCCCTGCAAAGTGTCCACCTGCAAGACCATCGTGGAGATCCTTCAGAACCTTGTTTGCGTCTTCACATTCGAGACATCTTAAAAGTACCCCATCATAATTCACGTGGAAGAGCACCAAATTTATGAGGCGACATTGTGTCGATTTTAGTCTGAGAGCTCTCCTTTCCTTAGGGTTCAGGTTTTCTGGGAAATTCCCGTGATGTAGGATATAATTTAGTTTCCTATACCAAGACTCCTTCCCTGGGGGAACATATAAAACTTCACTACACCATAACACCAATTCATTCTCCCACCCGAAGTCTTCATTTACTTGATCTTGGGCTTCAACGACCAATTTACATAATCCTTATCCCTTAATCAATTTGGCAGGTTTTACATCTAGATCAAATTCTTGGACAATTGGTGAATAGGGATCAAACTACATGATGAGGCACAATGACTTTGGTGTGGGTTTTTAGGATGTAAGATCTGAAATGTTTTATTGCCTTGTACACTGCATAATCCTATTTGTCTATAGCAGGGTAATTTAGTTCAGCCCCTTGGAGATTAGTGCTCATAAATGAGACCGACGCCTCATTGTTGTCATCATCCTTCTGAGTCAATAATACAGCTAACGATTGGTCGTAGGAAAGAGTATAGAGGAAAAAATCTCTGCTAAAGTTGGGGTTTCGCAACACTGGAGCTTGAGATATTGCAGTCTTAATATTGTTGAAAGAAGTTTTTCATTCGTTATCCCACTTAAATTCAACATATTTGTGAATCATTTTTTGTAAGGGTTTGATAGTTTCAATGAAATCGGGGGTGAACTTCCTCACAAAATTGATTTTCCCAAAGAAGGATTGCATAGTCTTTTTGTTGTGGGGTAAGGGAAGATGAGCTATTGCCTTAATTCATTCTGGGTCTATGCAAATTCCTGCTTGATATATAATATGACCTAGTAGTTTCCCTTCCTCGACACCAAAGATAGTTTTCTTAGAGTTTAAAGATATACCATATTTCCTACACCTTTCGAAAATTTGGGTTAGGTGTTGGATGTGATCTTCTCTATTATTTGAATACATAGTCAAGTCGTCCAAATTAACTACTACAAATTTGTTGATTAGTCCCCAAAAAGATACGTCCATGGCCCTTTGGAAGGTTTCCCCTACATTTATTAACCCAAAGGGCATGTGTTTATAAGCAAAGGTTCCCCACTTGGTTCAAAAGGTAGTTTTCAATCGGTCTTCTTATGAAACTAGAACTTGGTTGTAACCTGAAAAACCCTCCAGCAAGGAGAAAATATCAGAACTAGACATGGTCTGTAAGAGTTGCTCCATCGGTGAGACTGGGTAGTTTTCCTTTTCTGATGCTCTGTTGAGGTTTCTGAAATCCACACAGGCGGATCTCCCCAGATATTTTCCTGACAGGAACCAAATTTTCTACCCAGGAAGAGTGTCTAAGTTGAAAGATAATTTTAACATCTAATAATTTCTTTAACTCCTGACACATGAGGGGTTCTAGAGATGGGTGTTACTTCTGGAGCTTCTGTTGGAAGGGTTTTACTCCAGGTTTTAACAGGATTGTGTGTTGAATGATGCGAGTGTCATAAGTCTTTAGATCTTGGCAGGACCACGCAAAAACATATTGATATTCTCTTAAAAGTTTGAGATATGCCTTCCTTTCTTCTTCAGACACTGTCTTGCCAAGATTTATATTCTTACGGTTCTCCGGGGTGCCAAAATTTATAGTCTCGTACATGGGACAATAATTACCCGTCTTTTTGTTTGTTGTCTCTTTAAATATTTCCCTTAAGTCAAAGAGGTTCTCCAAATTGGCTACCCCTTTCGGTATTGTGTGAAACCTTAGTTTGTTATTTGAGTGATATGTTTCCCCTCTTTGTTCACGGGGTTCGGTTTCTACTAGTTTCTCTTGGAATATATCATCATCAATAGCCAGGTATTTAAACTTTTCCTGATTGGTTAAGAAGTTTATGATATGTTCATCTCCTTCAAAGACTTTCCAATTAGAAATATTGTTGGGCACTGATGGTTTGTAGAGTAGCTCCATAGTGAATAGGGAGGCTTCATAGTCTTCTAAAGGGGATAGCCTCGAGGCAGCAGTGGCTAGGGAATAAACAAGAGTATTCTTTGTTATGGGGATCATTGTAATGTTGAAGGCTTCAAATTGTTCTATTAGCCTGTGCACTTTTTGTTGATAATTCTTCAGGTGGGGAGAGTTGTAGTGTATAGTGTTCCTTACTTTCCTAATGATAATTTCAGAGTCTCTGAAAACATTTAGTTCTTTAACGTTTAATTCTATGGCTTTCTTTATCCCTTGCACTAAAGCTTCATACTTGACAATGTTATTAGTGCATTCAAATTCTAGTCTGTAGGACAGGAAATTTTGTTTCCCCTTTGGATCAATGAGGATACACCCCGCTCCTGATCCTTCTTGTGATTTAGACCCGTCAAAGTACAAGGTCAAAACTTGTGGGAAAAAACCATCAGATTATCCTTGCCTACTAACTTCTTCCTCTCAACCTATTTCCTCTATGGTTTTCAATAGAGGTTCTTGACATAAGAGGGTTTCTTCCACGACTGTCGGTACATTTGATTGAAAAATCATTTTGGAGTTTTGAGTAAGAGGCAAGTCATATGAGAGAGGGGAGAAATTACTGAAATCAGAATCACATGAGTAGTTTCCTAACATGGGGAAATCTGTCGAAGAAGGTTCGTTGAGGGATTCTAAATCAGTGACAGTATGTTTGAGATAAGTTTCCCTATTGATCCTAATCATGTTTGCATGTCATTTTAATGGAAAACAAAGGTGAACCCATTCTGTGTTAAAGTATCCATTCAACTTCTCAGACCAATCTCGACTAAGTAGCAATCCATAAGCTTCTGGTATATCTACTACAATGATGTCAATTACTTGAACAAATTTCGGGTGTGTGGCCATTCTGATCATGACATCCTTGAGTTCTCCAATAACTTTCACTTGCAATTGTATCACGTATTTATCACTTTTGAGAGGGGATGGATTTAATTTATTACAGATAGATAATGGAATAACATTAGAGGATGCCCCTGAGTCAACTAAACAATTATGGAGGTTTCTGTTGAAGACTTCAAACATTAAAAGGAACGGTGGGACAATAGGCTTTCCTTTTTTGTCTACAGAGAAAGCATTCACAATTGGTTTATTTTTTAGAACTTTGGGGGCTAGATTTTCTCCTTGGTCAGTGCTTGTTATAGGAGTTTATACTGACTTCAAGGCTTATAACAGAAAGTCCTTTTGTTGGGGAATTCTACACATGTCCATGACCGATACATTTTCCTTCAATCTTTTTAGATCTTCTACTATGTTGTAGTCTAGCTTGGGTGATTCTCGTGTATAGATGTTTATAGGATTTCTTTGGGAGACAAAAGGTGCTTTCGGATGATCGAATATTTGTTTTCCTCTTGAAGTTTGAGATCGCCTGACCCCTACTTTGCGTTTTCACAACCAAGACTTCCGCGGGTTGTTCTTGAATCTCAAATATATCATCGGAAGGCATTGGAAAGTCAGGATCCCACAACAACATGGTTGTTTCTTCCGGTGGGTCGACTTTTTCCTGATCAACAATATTCATCGTTGAGCTGCTTGATTTCTCGGTAAGGGAAACTTCATCTAGAAATCGATTGGACATCAAATTCATGGCATGCACCCATTGTGGACAGTTTATTTCAGAATGTTTCTCTTGGTGATAGGTACAGAAAGAGTCAGATGCTACATTTCCCAGGTCGATGTTTAAGTTGGCTAGGGGAGGTTAAATTTATTTGAATGATGGGTTTCTTTTAAAAAGGGTTTATAGGGCCTTTTGCATTGGTTTCCTTCCCCTGCACTTCTTTTCATTTCTACAATTTCATTTGACAATTTCTTTATCATCCGTTGTAGGTCCTCTATGTCTCCACTTCCCTTTTCGGGTCCTTGTTCTGTTTGTTTCCCTGGGGGTTTGGTCAACAAGATTCCTTTCCTAGGTGGAGGTTGAGTTTCCTTCTTAACTAGTGAGACCTAACCCTCTTTACATCCTTTCATTTGGAATTCAATTGTTTTTTCTTCCTCAAAATTTTCAGCTAGGGTATGTTTGGCAACCCTTTTTACAAACATCGAAATAGAAGCAGGGAGGGCATTAGTGTGTACTTCGATTTGCAACTCCTGAGTGGGTTTAGCTTCGGGTTGAAATTTGTTCAGGATAGTGGTAAATCATTGATTGAATTCTTTAACCTTTTCTTTTGAACTCATGGTGGCAGCGAATAGTTCGTCCATTAAAGCTCATGTAGTGGTTTCTTCTGCAAATTTGTCTAAAACATATTTTGAAACTTCATCCAACTAGTTATGGACCCTACAAGGGTAAAATCATGAACCTGGGTAACACTTTTGCTTGTTTTATGACAAAAAAAACTGTATTTTCACAAGTTCTTCAACTTCCGACATACAAAAGTTTTTTTTTTATTTAGAAGTTCACTTTACAGTAAAAACAAAACTTGTAAATAATTTTGTTATCTTTCCAATGACTATTTTTCAATTTTTTTTAATCAAGATTTGATATGTCAATTTGACAATTGTTTAACAGTATATTCATTAAACATGAAATGAATGATAATGAGTTATTGTTTTCCACAACAATGTATCTATTATTAAACTTATGTTTTTAAGAAATGAAATATACTGCAACAATCTACAGAGACTCTATTTTATTATGACTATAATTTTGAATTTAATGGATGAATATTATAATTTCTAGAATTTTTTGAAGTTGACCAAGTTGAAAATGTTGTATATTTTAAACACTTGTTTTTCTACACCTTGTATCTATCTTAATTTTTACTTAAAAGTAAAATCTAAAAATACCCTTTTGACGAGAACATTTTAACAATTATGAATATAATTTTTCCATAATTTTCCGTTGTGTATTTTTAGA
>SNQJ01S0028311.1:31893-63728 GCA_010110895.2 Picea sitchensis
TAACATCATCATCACACACATCTAACAAAATACAAGCATTGTCTAACATCATCATCACACACATCTAAAAAGCATCATTTAACATACACATCATATAACATGACCTAACAATGTACACATCAACATCAACATATAAATTAATTAAGTACATCATCATGATCTACAAGAAAAATGCACATCTAATGAACACTGCTATAACATATAGATCTATCAAGCACATTTAACAAACATATATAACATGACCGAACAATATACACATCAACATCAACATATAAATTAAGTACATCAACATGAACATAAAAAATGCAACATATATATATATATATCATGAACAAGTCAAATAACTTCTATAACATATATGTTCTAGCCTATGTGACAATCATATCTACAACAGTAGTGGAGGCCTGGTCTATAGTAGAAGATGATGGATGGTTAGGAGGAAGAGAAAGATAACACGGTGGAGGAATAGGTGTTGCTTGCTCATCTAGGTGAGGTGAAGGAGGAGGAGGGTGAAGTGGCTAAGGATCACAACCACCCTCATTAGTCGAATGGGTACTAGATGAACGAGTACAGGAGGAAGAGCACATATCATCGGCAACCCTCCTTGCTTCTAGTATCCTGGTAGCTCCGATGATATGACGCATAAGAGGCATCATATCACACAACATCTCTCTCCAAATATATAAGAGCATAGGATATGTCTTGATGTCTCACATCATCACAGGGAAGACTCCCAACTCAACCAAAAGTGCACCCGAGGACCGTGACCCACCATGGACTTAGGAATCTCTTCATTTGCATATGGTGGGGGAGGAGGCATGCCCCTAAGGAATGTGCCAATATCTTTAAAATATATAGTACAAAACAATAATTAGACAGTTTCATTAAAAAATTTAATAAAACAAGTTAAAGAACGTGTTAGAATTAATTTTATTCTAATTAAGTAAGACATTAAAATGAAACTAGATTAATTTAAACAAAACACTAATATTACCTCTAACATCTACTGGCTCATTCGGTGTGAAGAGTATGTTCGTAAATCCTTTCCAATCCAACCTTGTGTAAGGACATGACACCATCACAAACATGTGATCGACCTCACTGGCTAGTAGCCCTAGTTTTTCAGTCGAAATATTGGCCATAAACTCTAGCTGGCCCCTCTTGGGAATCATCTCGCCCCACATGTGCATCCACACTTGAGTCATCAACCTATAAGGCTAACGGAAAAAAGTAGGCCCTGTCTCTAGAAACCTCTCAAAAAATAAACAAAACAACTATGAATCAAAAGGGAAGTTCTCCCTCCCATGTATCATAGCACGACATCTATCTAGAGCTATACAAAATTTCCGCAAAAAAATGGAAAACCATCTAATACATCATGGCCTCTGTACCAAAGAATCAAAATGATACAAACGAGCATAACTAATGTGCGTCCCATCACTGGTAAAGTGTGAAATGGTCGTCACTAACAGTGAGAGGAACCTAACCTCATCTGCAATGAAAGAAGTGATCCGTAGTTGTCCACCAAACAACTGAAAATCAACAGGAGAAATTACATCAATAGTAATATATATATATATATATATATATTACATGAGAGTACATGAGCTCACTCTCTGTTGCAATACTGATTGGGACATCAGGGAACTAGGGAAAATCCTCCCCTCTCCAGGATAGTCAAGTGATAAATTATATATCCTCAGTGGGTTGGTACCATTGATCAGGATCAACACGAAAATCCTGTCGATTGACATCCCATCGATGGATCAACTGCACCAAGAACCCATAGTTCCCCTTCATGGATGTAGTCTCATCATAGTATTTAAGGATTCCTACATTCCTCAAGAGGACTTGGGTTGCTGTAGTAATAGGGTGAGGGTACAAATCCCTCTCACTCTCCCTCACCTCCCAATCTCGTACAACATTGTCTAGGTCAACCCTCTATTGCTTCTCTTGCTGCTACTCTCTACGTTGATGTTTGTGCATGATTAACATATAAAATACATCAAACTGATACATAAAACATTAAAAAAATTAGTAAATGAGAAATTTGTTTATAAATACGGAGAAATAATGTTTTTCAAAAAATAAGTAAATTTCATGACTGGTGTGCCCAAAAAACAACCAAGCACCACTCGCGGTGTGTATATTACATGTGATCATCATCTACGATGCAAACATGTAACATAACACACCGTATAAATTTTGTTATATTATTTTATATGGTGCATTGTATAACCGTACCGCACCGGTGCGTTAAGGTTAACCAACGCACTAGCTAAGATAATAAAAAATTAAAATCCTAAAGCACGGTAAAACCATTTTTAAAACAATTGTTGTTGTGGTGTGTAGCCTTTCTTGACATGCACTAGTGCGTTACAGGAAAGAAGACGCATTGCACCAATAAATTTTTAAAAATTGATAATTACAGTACTTTGGCATTTAGGTTCTATTTTTTTACGGAGGTGTGTTGGGTAATCATTAATGCATTGATGCTTAAGTTTACCAATGCACCCCATAAAATAATATATCTTATTTATAAGGTGTGTAGTTTAACATAACACCCGAGTGCGTTAACGTTATTTCAATGCACCGCGAAAAATTAGCTATATTATTTTAGGTGGCGTGTCTGTAAAATTATGCACCGGACATTAAAATTTACCCAACACACCGATGCATTAAAATTTACCCAACACACCGGTGCATAGAGTTTACAAATGCACCACCGAAAAAAATTAGGCATGGTGTTTCAGTGCACCCTGTAATTTTAAGGGTGCACCGTTTGTGGTGCGAGTCGAATGAATTGAATGCACCATGTAGAAAAAAAATTAAAAACAGTGGAAATTTATTTGAATTTTGAATTTTAATCCTCTAAAATTTCAAGTTGTAAATAAATAAATACGTTACTTGGACATTTCTTCATCGGGGAGGAATGGTTTCCACGTAGTTCAAAAAACCAAATTTTCCCACTGTTTGGAAAAATTCAAAAGCCACACACTGAGAAATGGACAGAAGGAAGGAAAGCAAGGGAAGCACCGACAACAGGGCGCTTCAGAGAGGCAAAATTTGCATTGGTTCTTGAGAGCTCTACAACATTGAAAATGGTAAAAATGAATTTTATGGTCAACATTTTTATTTATTTAACCTTGTTATGGTGCACTTGATTATTAGATGAACTGGTGAATCAATATTTAAGTAGCGCACCAGAGTATATATATATATATATTTTAAATAACCCTACCACAGTGCACCACGTTTTAGAGAAACGATGCGCATCGATGCGTCCATATTTAAGTAACGCAACATAGTATATTGTTTTTTGAAATAAACCTAAAATGACGCACCATTTTTCAGAGCACCGGTGCGTTATGTATTTATAAAAGCACAATAAAAAATCATCCGCTAAAACCTTCACTCGCTTGCCTCCGCTAGCGTCCTCTACTATAAACGGATTTTTGGACAATTTTTATAGGGACTTCCGCCAAAACCTCCTCTAGAGGGTATTTTCCTTATAGTGGTTCCATCACTGAGAAAATCTATGTAATATGTCTCATTTATAGATGAATTCTCAAGGAATATATGGATATATTTCCTCGGGAAGAAATATGAAATCTTTTATAGGTTTAAAGAGTTTAAAGCTCGTGTGGAGAATCAAATAGAGAAAATAATTAAGGTGTTGAGGATGGATAATGGTGGAGAGTTCTGAGGAAATGAATTCAAATAATTTTGTAAGAAGTGTGGTATAGAAAGGTAGAATACTACTCCATATACACCTCAAAATAATGTATTTGTTTAAAGTATTAACATGAATCTAATGGAAAAAACAAGATGCATGCTCAATGGAGCTGGGTTAGAACAATAATTCTAGGAAGAGGCTTTGGGAACTACATGTTACTTGGTCAATTGATCTCCCTCATCAACACTAGATGAAAAGACTCCACACAAGGTATGGACTGGTAAGAAACCCTCTCTCACACATCTCATGGTATTTGGATGTGATGGCTATGTTCATGTTCCAAAGGAAAACATGAGTAACCTACATAAAAAAAGGCTGAAAAATGTGTCTTTATTGGATATAAATATGGTTTGAAAGGTTAGAAGCTTTCGAACTTAGAAAATAATAAGGTAGTGTATAGACGAGATGTGGTATTTAGAGAAATAAAAGATTTTAAATAGGAAGTCCTACCAAAGGAGGAAGAACCAGAGAAATTAGAGTTTGATTTGAAGGATAATGAATCCGAATCTACATAAGAACAAGAATTAGAAGAAGAAGATCCTCATACTCCAGTATTGAGGAGATCGATTTAGGAAAGAAGGAAAACAGAAAGGCATACTCCACCCAAATTCCATTCAAATTTTTATTTGTCTATTACTGATGATGATCCTAGAATTGTTAGGGAGGTAGTGGATTCATATGATGGAAAAATATGGGAAAAGGACATGGTTGAAGAAATGGAAACCTTGGATAAGAATGAGGCTTGGGATCTAGTGGAGTTGTCAACTGGATGAAATCCCATTGGAAGCAAATGGGTGTTTAAGAAGAAGTTTAATGCAAAAGGTAAAGTGGAGAAATACAAAGCTTGATTAGTAGCAAAAAGTTATTCCTAGGTAGAGGGAATTGAATTTGTTGATATTTTTTCTCTTGTTTCCAAGTTAAATTCTATTGGATTTATTTTATATGTTGTTGTTGCTTTTGATTTTGAAGTAGAATAGATAGATGTGAAGAAAACATTACTACATGGGGATATGAAATAATAAATCTACATGAAGAAACCAAAAGAATTTGTTGTGAAGGAGAAGAAAGAGTTGGTATATAGGATGAAAAATTTCATATATAGGTTAAAACAATCACCAAGGATGTCATATAAAAAATTTGATTCTTATATGTTGGTACTTGGATTCACAAGGAGAAAAGTGGGTCATTGTTTCTATTTCAAATTAGTTCATGATCATCTTATTTATTTGGTTTTGTATGTGAATGATATGTTGTTGATACGAAATGACAAGGAAATTATCCAAGAAGTGAAAACTCATTTTTCCTCTAAATTTGACATGAAGGATCTTGGAGGTACAAATTTCATTTTGGGCATGAAAATTAAAAGATATCGGTTAAATAGGAAACTCTGGTTAAATTAGAGGAAATGCATTGAGACAATATTGCATTGGTTTAATATGCAGGAATCTAAATCGATGAAGGTTCCTATTCTTCTAGGTGTAAAGTTATATGTGGATCAGTGTTCCAAGACATAGGAAGAGGAAGAGGACATGTCTCGTGTTCTGTATGCTAGTGTGGTTGGTAGTTTGATGTATGTAATGGTCTATACTATACCTGACATTGCACATGCAGTGGGAGTTTTGAGCAGGTATATGTCAAAACTAGGGACAAAGCATTGGACAAAAATAAAGAGGGGTTTTAGGTATTTGCACGACACTACTAGTGATGGAGTGTGTTACCAAGGAAGACTAGGATTTGACAAAGTGTTGTACATACATGGGTTTGTTAAAGAAAACTAGTCTGGAGATCTAGATCACATAAGATCTACAAGTGGTTATGTGTTTAAACGTTTTGGAGGAGCAATCAATTGGATGTGAAAATAACAGTCTATAGTGAAAACTCTCAATTACATAAGATGAATACATGGAAGACACTCATGTGAGCAAGGAATTTGTATGGTTACAGAGATTGTGTCCAGGTATTGGGTTCGTATAACAAGCTGTAAGGATATATTGTGATAGTCAAAGTGAAATCTTCCTAGAAAAGAACCTGGCTTATCATTAAAAGATAAAGAATATTGATGTTCAGTATCACTTTGTGAGAGACATGGTTTACGAAAAGAAGGTGTTGTTGATGAAGGTGGAAACTTTGAAGAATGTTTCATATTCATTAACAAAATCTATGAGAACTAAGAAGTTATCTTGGTGTAGAGGATGTATGGGTATTGTTGCCCTGGATTCTAGACTATGTAATCCTGTAACCCCCTATATGAAAAGAAAATAACAAGTGGGAGAATGTTGGGTATGTGTTATATTCTTTGGAATATTGGTCCCATGTAATGTACACTGAAATGGGACCCTCGAGGTGTNGCGCCCCCCAAAAAACAATTTGGCAGTTTTTGTGTCTATTTTTGGTGGTTTTTTGGCACGTGGTTCTCGCCGATGGTTTTTTAATTTCAGTTAAGGAATTAGGGTTTTTGACTAATCTGGGTCAATGGATTAGGGGTTTGGATGTTGCAAGATCCTATATGTATATTGTATTGTAAACAATGAAGAATATGATGACTAAAGACGATTAGAGGTGTGACTCTAAATAGGTTGTTGGTTTTCCCAATTTAGGTTTCCAGGGTAAAAATATCTATGTAGTGTGTGTTTGTGTGTGCCATTGTATCTTTTTAGTTTTTATTAAGAATCTATTTGCAATAAGTAATTTTACAAGGTTAAAATCTACAGTTATGGTGTCCTCTATCTAGATCCTAAATGTTGGCAATGGTGACAATGGTGTAAAAATGCATGACAAGGGTATGCTTCTTGGACAGACTTTTCTACAAAGATTTATGAATGCTTTGACACTGACACCCACCATTCAGGTCATTTGACCAAGTTGAAACAATTTGGCATAGTGGAATACTTTATATCTTCCTTTGAGCACTTGGATTTTAGAACGAAGGACATGCCAAATGCCTTCTTTAAGGAATTATTTATTAGTGGCCTCAAGGATGAAATCCACACCTAGGCCCTAATTGATTTCCCTCAAACTTGGTTGGAATCTACTAAAATATCAAAGGAAGGACAACAAATTGTATCCTCCCAAAACTGCAAACCCTCTTTTAATCCTCACACTCATCCCACTAATCCCACCTCTCTTTCCACTCCTCTCAAGATCCAAAATTTAACTAGGGAATAAATGTATGAACGCCAACTCACGGGTCTTTGCTATAATTATGATGACAAATATTTTATGGGGAACAAATATAAGGAACATAAGTTGTTTATGGCCATTTTTGAGGATGTTGATGAGGATGCAATGTTTCCCCCATGGAAGAGCTACCCTTAGCAGATGATCTTACTCAACCGTCTTATCCACCAGAAGTTGAACCACTAATTTCATTGCACGCCTTCATCGACTTCTATACTACCCAAACCCTCAAGTTAATTGGCTCCATTAAGCATAGGAAAGTCCTAATCCTAGTTGATAGTGGTAGCACCCATAATTGTATTCATCATCGCATTTCCCAAGAAATAAATTGTTATATCCGTGCAGTCAACAACTTTCAAATAACAATTTCCAATGGCGGTTCCATAAAATGTGACGAACATTGTGAAAATGTGCGCCTACAAATTGGTCAATACCACCTGAAATCTCATATGTTTGTGATTGACATGGGTGGGTGTGAAATTGTGCTTGGTTTTTAATGGTTACGCATTCTCGACTCCATCCTAATGGATTTAAAGGACCTAACCATGCAATTCCAACAGGAGGGACAACCATATAAGTTCTAAGGAATCGCAACAGGCTCACCTGAAAGCGTGAGCTCCCACCAAATGGAAAAGCTACTCGAAAAAGGTCTTTCTGGAATTATTTCCCAAGTTTATTCCATTCAATCCAATGAGACACCCTCTATGCATCCTCACCGCCAATGTATACTCTCCCAACACCAAGTTATTTTTAACACTCGCCATGGAATTTCCTTCCTATGGAATCCGTGATCATTCCATTCCTCTAGTACTAGGAATTATTCCTCCCAATGTCCACCCTTATCATCATCACTATGCCCAGAAAAATGAAATTGATAAAATTATTCAAGGATTTCTAGAAGCGGGTTTTATCCGTCCTAGTACCATCCCCTATTCTTCTTCGGTAGTCATAGTACTCAAGAAACAAGGAACTTGGCACATGTGTCCTGATTTGTTTTCCCTCAACAAAATCACAATCAAAGACAAATTTCCCATTACTGTCAATGATGACATTTTGGATGAATTGAGTGGTGCTCCATACTTTACTAAACTTGATCTCCATTTTTTCTACCACCAAATATGTATGAAAGAGGAAGAAATTCCGAAGTCTGCCTTTAGAACTCATGAGGGTCACTATGAGTTCTTTGCCATGCCCTTTGGCCTATGTCATTCCCCCACTCTACTTTTCAAAGTCTCATCAATAATGTCTTATGTCCTTTCCTCGTCATTTTGTATAGTTTTATTTGATGATATTATCATATATAGTAAAAATTTTCAAGCCCATCTTCCCCATGTGGAACAATTTCTGTATCTACTATCTAAGCAACAACTTTTTCTTAAACTGTCTAAATGTGCTTTTGGAGCCTCTGAAGTTGAGTACCTAGGTCATATTATCAGAAAGCATGGTATACAAGTGGACCCTAATAAAATTGAACCTATGAAGGATTGGACTCACCCTATTAGTCTTAAAATATTGTGCAGCTTCCTGGGTTTAATACGCTAATATTGCAATTTTTTTTTCAGAATTATGGCACAATTGCAGCTCCTCTAATTGCTCTCCTTAAAAAGAATGCTTTCAGTTGGACTCATGCAATTGATCACTCCTTCCAAGCCTTGAAAGAGGATGTGTGAACGACTCTTTTCCTCGCACTCCTAGACTTCACCAAGAGTTTTGTCGTGGAATGTGATGCTTTAGGGAGAGGAATTGGGGCAGTCCTCATGCAAGATGGCCGACCTTCTTCTTTCACTAGCAAACAAACGTTTGGAGAGACATTTGGGCCAATTGACCTACGAAAGTAAATGTTGGATATATTACATGTAGTGGATCTATGGCATCTTTATCTATTGGGGAAACACTTCCAAATTAAAACTAATCATCATAGCCTCAAGTATTTTTTGGAACAAAGAATTTCATCCCTGGAGCAACAAAAATAGGTGACCAATATATTTTCATATGATTATGAGATCATCTACAATAAGGGAAAAGAAAGTGTGGTTGTTTATTCTCTTTCATGGAAACATGAAAAAGAACGATCCCTCTTTTCCCTCTCATTAATTGTAGTGCACTGGATTTAGGTTGTTCACCAAGAATGGTTGCAAGACCCCAATCTCTCTAGCCTGATCCAAAAATTGCAACAACATTCACAAGCTTCTTGAAGGTACTCTTGGAATAATGATTATCTTTTCTATAAAGGTTGCATGTATTTAAGCAAACAATTGAACCTTAAATCCAAGTCTCTCTTTGAGTTTCATGCTTCACCCACAGCTGAGCATTCAGGCTTTACCAAAAACTATGAACATTTCAAACATTATTTTTTCTGGGAAGGTATGAAACATGACATTAGCCCTTTGTGGTTGAATGTGAAACATGTCAACTCCATAAGGGAGAAACCATCATAGCTCCATTCACACTCTAACCACTCCCGATTCCACCTACTATTTAAACGAATATTTCTATGGATTTATGAGTTGGATTACCTAAATCAGGAAATAAGTTAGTCATCATGGTAGTAGTCAATCATCTTTCCAAATATGCTCATTTTTGTTCTCTTCAACACCTATTCACTGCATCCACAGTGGCTCAATTTTTTACTAATAATATATTCAAACTCCATTGAATGACTCATTCTATTGTCTCTAATCGAGATCCAACTTTCACCAACATTTTTTGGAAAGAATTGTCCAGGCTCGAGGGATCCCAATCGCACCTAAACACCTCCCACCATCCCTAGAATAATGGACAAATTGAATTTTTCAACAAATGTTTGGAAACATAATTGCGGTGTTTTGCATCCAAAAGATAAAATTAGTGGGATTAGGGGTAGCCCCTATCTAAATGGTGGTACAATAGATCTTACCATACTACCACTCACATGAATCCCTTTGAAGAAATCTACAGGAAATCACCACCGTTGGTTCTCTCATACATGCCAAGGGTCTCCAAGGTTCAAGAGGCTAAAAAAAATCTTACATTTGATGCAACCATTCTACATACCCTCAAATAAAATTGGTCCTGGTTCAAAATCACATGAAGCAACAAGAAAATCAGGGTTGTTCTAAGTGTCATTTTGTTGAAGGGGACTAGGTGTTTCTTTGTCTACATCCTTATAAGTATGCTTCACTCAAATTTGAACATTGTCCAAAGATAACCCCCAAATTTTGTGGTTCTTATTCATTTCTCAAGTAAGTGGGGCCCATGTCTTACAAGTTAGCTCTACCTAGTCACTCTGATGCAGGAGCATTGTCATCAAAGCGCGAGTGGAGAACAACTCAACACCTAGTGTGCATTTTGAAGTGACTTTGAATTTAAGAAGGTATGTCATGCAAATATTTGAAAATATTGTAATTAAAGAACATCTTAAATGTTTAGAGGTTGAACCATTGCATGAGATCGATGGGGACTGTATTTCTTTTAATGTAGTAGTTGGAAGTAAAAATTTGAAGCATTTGATGTCATCTGTCTGTACCGATCATTTATTGTAATAATCCCTAGTTGTTGAAATTTTTTAATTTGATAGGATAACACTAAGGTAGTTGGAGGGAAAATCTCTATGAGCCTTTTTATATAAATAAATGTATTGTATGCCCAAATGAGTCTGTTGAAGATTATTGCTACTACAACTTAGTTGAAGACTGCTGAATTTTATTTGCGGTTGAAGCTTATCGAGTTGTATGAGCCCATGCACATATCATTTGAATGAATATAGTAGAGGATAATTGATCCAAATGTCTAGTGTTGTTGTCAATGTTTCTATCTGAATGAATAGTAGGCTTTCTGTTTAATTGCTATTCTCTGTTATTACTTGTTCTTATGTTATGAATTCATTTACATGGTTGAATGTATGAATCTATGAGGATTAGATAAGTTTCAATTGTTTCTCTTGTACGAGCCTTTGCAAGGAGTGCATAGTTTCCGTAAGGTGTGCGTTGACAGAGTCTAGTTCAACTCAGAAGATCAGAAGAGATAACATGAAGCTTTTGTATGCAAGGTGTGCATATTGTCCGCCAGGAATGTGTTGATAGAGTCTATTTTGACTCAGAGGATCATAAGAGATAACATGGATCTTTGTATTCAAGGTGTGTGTCGATGGAGTCTTTCTGACTCAGAAGATCAGGAGGAATAACTCTAAGTTTACTTGCAGAAGAGTGTAAGAACTGGTGCAAGTTGTGCACAGACACCCACGAAGAAGCTAGGTCGAGGAAGAAGACCTGTTGCAAGGTGTGCACAGAGTCACAATTCAACTAAGTGTTTTAGAAACTCTCTAAGGAGTTAGAGGTTTCGAGGAAGAAAACACTTGGAAGAGGTAGCAGGGGAGAATTATTCAATAGGGAGGAGCCCTTTAATATTCCATAAATTAACAAACATGATCCGTCCCAAGGAAGTGGGATCATTCCAGACCGTTAGATCTAGGAGAGTTGCACGGAGGATAGCGTATGAGTCCTTCGACACTGTGATTATTCATAGGTTTGAAAGTGTTTTGAGAGAGGGATTGCCAAAGTCCCGAAGCTGTGAAGTGAATCCTAGCCATCGATATCAAGGACGTAGAAGATCATAGATTCCGTGAGAAAGAGATTTAGAAGATTTACGTGGAGTAGAAGCAATTTTCGTGAAGTCGTGAAGGCGAAGGGATATGGATTGTTGGATCTAGGAAGGACACGCGACGAAGATCCATGTGCTCCGGGGAAAAGAGTACTCCGGAGAAAAGTCACTTTGGAGGGATTTGGGTGTGAAGGCACAAGAACTTGACAAAGACTGAAGTCGAGAAGAGGGGTGGCCTAATATTATAGATCATGGTCATATTGAATAAGAGTCTAGTAGAGGAGCTAGCGATCACCACTTAGTGTTAGCAGAAGCATCAGAGAACGAGGTCGCGGGTGAATTGAACCTGCATGGTAACAAACAATGGCCTGTGTAAACTGATTCCAGGGTCTAGGAGAGGCCCGAAGAGATAATTCAGCTCAGTATCTTGAAGATACTTGACCAGGAGGTCGCACAACCCCAAGGAGAGAAGGGGGGCTGCACCAAGTGGTATCAGAGCCACATATTTTAAATTTATGTAGAAAAGAGAGGAGATAGTCTGATAACATCCAGTGGTATCATATACATCAAGTGGTAGTTGTGTAAATGAGAAAGTTCAACACAATGTCACCTATAAGACATGCAGAGAAACCTATAGCAAATCGAGCTGTAGAAAGGGAGATGAGATAAATTTGCGCAAGGTGAGATGCTATGGAGACAAAAAAAAGGAGAGCACCTGATGCTAGAGATGTCAGTGATGCAGAGAGAGAAGACGTGGATGTTGAAGGAGATGCAGGAGAAGTGTTGCAGAAGAACGCTTGTTGGAAGCTGTTGTCAAATTGGGAGCTAGAGAAAAGATATATATCCCAATGTATGAAGGCAATTTAGATGTTGAGGAATTTCTTGATTGGATACGAGAAATGGACAAGTACTTTGACTATGAAGAAGTTTATGAAGAGAAGAAAGTGAAGCATGTTGTCACCAGATTGAAGGGACATGCATCACTATGGTGGGATGAATTGCATGATGATAGAAGATGCAAAGGAAAGAAAAATATCAAGAGATGGGATAGAATGGTAGCCAAGTTGAAATATAAATTTATACCCCAGGACTATTAGATAAATATGTTCAGGAAGTTACAGAACTTGAGACAGAAAGGACTGATAGTAAAAGAATACACAAAGGAATTTTATAAGCTGAACATCAGGGTTGGACATAGAGAAAAAGATGATGAAAGGGTTTCCAGGTATATCAATGGCCTGAGATGTGAAATCCAAGATGAAATCAACATGATGAAAGTTAGGATAGTGGAGGACGCTTATTAGATTACACTAAAGGAAGAAGAGAAGTTGGCCAGAAAATAGAGCCAGCGAAGCCGAGGAAGAAGTCTAAACAAAGGTAAGGGAATTGTCCATGATAAGGCACAAAAGCCCAAGGTTGATACTAAAAAACCGCACAATCACTCAGAAAGAGGAGGAAGCTCCTGAGGGATACAATATGGTGGAAGGAATTCTGTTCCTCAAGGAAGAGGAAGAGGTAGAGGAGGATAAGTGAAGTGTTATGCCTGTGGAAAAACATGACACATGTCTTGGGAATGCCCCAAGAGAAAGAAAGAAGGACGAGATGAAGCTCACATTTTGGAAGTGCAAAAGAGGAATGTTGAACCAAAAGGCAAAAAATATGGGAGATCTTTGATGATGAAGAAGGTTCTCTTGAAACCAGAGCTAGAGGTGGAAAAATAGAGCAAAGGAACAATTTTTTTAGAACTTCTTGCAAGACTAAAGTCAAAGTATGCAAGGTGATAATTGACAGTGGGAGCACTAATAACTTGGTATCCATAGAGATGTTGGAGAAAATTGAGTTGGAGACAACTACACATCCAAGTCTGTATAGAGTCTCATGGTTGCAGAAGGGTCACTAGGTAATGGTAACTAAACAATGCCTAGTTGAATTTAAGATAGGAGGATATAGAGATAATATTTTGTGTGATGTGATTCCCATGGATGTATGTCATGTTTTGTTGGGGAGACCATGGCAGTTTGACATAAATGTCATTCATGATGGGAGGAAGAATACTTATACCTTGGAGAAAAATGGTAGGACACACACACTACTACCAATAGAGGATAAGAAGGTGAAGGAATAAGTCAACACAAGTATACTTCTCATGAGTGGGAAGGAACTCCTAAGTGAAGTCAAGAAGGAACATGTGATGTAGTTTTTTGTGGTGAGGAAGCCCATAGTCATCCTTACAAGTACTTCTATGGATAATCTGCCTGAATATATTCAGGAGATGTTATATAATTTTTTTGAAATAGTAGTGGATGAGTTACCTATCTCATTGCCACCTATCAGAAGTATCAACCATCACGTTGATTTAATACTAGGAGAAAGTTTTCCGAACAAATAAGTGTATAGTTTTCCAAGATTTGATGGACAAAGGTTTAGTCAGGGAAAGATTGAGTCGATGTGCAGTACCAACTGTGTTGAGTCCAAATAAAGATGGAGGATAGAGAATGTGTAGAGACCGAAGATCCATAAACAAGATCACCATCAGGTACATATTTCCTTTTCCAGGGATGAATGAATTAATGGATTGTTTGAGCAGAGAAAATTATTTTTCAAAGATAGGCCTGAAGAGTGGATATCACCAAATAAGGATGAGAGAAGGTGATGAGTGGAAAACAACCTTCAAAATGAATGAACGATTGCATGAGTGGCTTGTTATACCATTTGTCTTAACAAATGCCCCAAGTACTGTTATGAGGTTGATGAATGAGGTATTAAAATATTTTATTGGTAAGTTTGCGATTGTATATATGGATGATATATTAGTCTTCAGTAAAACTAAAGATGAGCATTTGAGAAACTTAACATTAGTGATGAGAAGAATGCAGTGGCAGAAGTTGTTGATAATTCTGAAGAATTCCTCTTTTATGAAGACATAACTCATTTACTTGGGTTTTGTGATCTCTTCAAATGAATTGAATATGGATCTAGAGAAGGTGAGAGTAATCAGAGAATGGCCATTGCCAAGGAGCATATTTGAGGTGAGAAGCTTCCATGGATTAACAAGTTTCTACTGGAAGTTCATTAGAAATTTCAATGGTATATGTGCACCAATATTAGATATGGTGAAGAAGAGACACAAGTCTTTTAAGTGGACAAAAGAAGATGAGAAAAGTTTTAGGATATTAAAGGAGAAGATAACAGAACAACCGATTTTGGTCTTGCCAGATTTCGGGAAGACATTTCAAGTAAGATGTGATGGTAGTGGAGTAGCGATTGGAGCAATATTGAGTCAGGACAATAAACCTGTTGCATATTTCAGTGAGAAGATGAATGAAACTAAGAGAAAGTAATCCACGTATGATAAAGAATTTTATGCAATAATTCAAGCCTTAAAGAAATGGAGGCACTATCTTGTTCCAAAAGAATTTGTTTTGTATAGCGATAATAAGGCTTTACAATTCATAACTTGACAAGAGAAGTTAAATCAAAGACATGCTAAGTGGATAGAGTTTATGCAAAATTTCACTTTTGTCATTAAACATATTTCTGGTAATGCTAACAAAGTTGTTAATGCATTGAGAAGGAGATGTCTGATTCTGCAGGAATTTCAAGTGAAAACCTTAGGGTTTGAACGCCTTGAGGAGATGTATTGTGATGATCTAGATTTTAAAGAGGAATATGAGGCATGTGAAAATCCTATACTCAGAGACAAAAGTCAGTGGATAGAGTATTTGATTCAAGATGGATTGTTGTTTAAAGGTAGTTAGTTGTGCATACCAAAATGCTCGATGAGGGATAATCTGTTGAAGGAAAAACATAGTGGAGGTCTAGCAGGACATTTTGGCCATGACAAGACATTTGCAGAGTTGAGTAGTTCATACTATTGTCCAGGTATGAGGCAAGGAGTGAAGAAGTTTGTGAACATATGTAAGATTTACCAGTATGCAAAGAGAAAGAGACAGAACACTGGGTTACATCAACCATTGCCTATTCTAGATAGGCCTTGGGATGCAATAAAAATGGATTTCTTATTGGGATTTCCAAGAACACAAAGGGGGAGTGATGCCATATTTTTAATAGTTGATAGATTCTCAAATATAGCACACTTTATCCCATGCCAGAAAACTAATGATGCAACACACATCACAAATTTGTTTTTCAAAGAAGTTGTGAGACTTCATGGATTGCCCAAGAGTATTGTCTCAGACAGGGACACTAAATTTGTTGGTCATTTCTGTAGGACATTGTGGAAGAAACTGGGGACACAAATGTCCTTCATGTCAACATATCACTCTCAAACAAATGAACAAATTGAGGTGGTAAATCAAAGTTTAGGAAATTTGCTGAGGAGTCTGGTCATTGAAAATCATAGCCAGTGGGATTATATTATATCACAAGTAGAGTTTGCATACAATGACTCGCCAAACATGAGTACACGGGATATTCCATTCCATATAGTATATGGGATTAATCCAAGAGGAGTATCAGAATTGAGGTATTTGGAATAGAGTGAATTCAGAAGCATTGGAGAAGAAGACTTCGCTGCAGAAATGCAGAAGCTTCATAATGAGATCAAAGAAAAATTGTAGAACAACAACAGAGAATATAAATGTAGAGTTGATCAACATAGGAGAGAAATTCAATTTGAAGTGGGAGATCAAGTTCTGGCACATCTCAGGAAGGAAAGGTTCCCAAGGGGAACATATAACAAGATTAAGTTGAAGAAGATAGGATCGTGAAAGATCCTAAGAAAATTTGATGCCAATTCTTATGAGATAGAGCTGCTAGAGGGTGTGGGTATATCGGCCATATTCATCATTTCAGACCTGTATCCTTATAGGGAAGATGGCACCAAAGGATTAGAAGATCAGAAAGAGATCCAGTGGGAGAAGCAGATGCCTATAGCAGAAAATTCGCAGATGGAGGATATCATAGATTAGAGGATTGGTAAGAAGACCAAGAGGAAGACTTATTTTGAGTATTTTCTAAAGTGAAAAGGACAACCAATAGAGGATTCCAGTTGGGTAAATGAAGCAGAGATTTAGAAGTGTGGAAAGTCAGTGCAGGAGCTCATGGACAAGAGTCCATAATTTTTTTTCCAGAGGAGTATGATGCAGGAGCATTGTCATCAAAGTGCGAGTGGAGGACAACTTAACACCTAGTGCACATTTTGAAGTGACTTTGAATTTAAGAGGGCATGCCACACAAATATTTGAAAACATTGTAATTAAAGAACATCTTAAATGTTTAGAGGTTGAACCATCGCATGAGATCGATGGGGATTTTATTTCTTTTAATGTAGTAGTTGGCAGTACGTATTTGAAGAATTCACTATTATCTGTCTATATCGATCATTTATTGTAATAATCCTTGGTTTTTGAAAGATTTTAATTTGATAGGATAGCACTAAGGTAGTCAGAGGGAAAATCTCTATGAGCCTTTTTGTATAAATAAATGTATTGTATGCCCAAATGAGGCTGCTAAAGATTATTGTTGTTGCAACTTAGTTGAAGACTGTTGAATGTTATTTGTGGTTGAAGCTTATAGATTTGTATGAGCCCATGTACATATCATTTGAATGAATATAACAGAGGAGCGTTGATCCAAATGTCTAGTGTTGTTGTTACTGTGTCTATCTGAATGAATGGTAGGATTTCTATTTAATTGCAATTCTCTTTTATTACTTGTTCTTATGTTATGAATGCATTTACATGGTTGAATGTATGAATCTGTGATGATTAGATAAGTTTCAATTATTTCTCTTCTAAGATCCTGTGCAAGGAGTGCATAGTGTCCGCAAGGTGTGTGTTGACAGAATCTAGTTTGACTCATAAGATCAGAAGAGATAATGTGAAGCTTTTGTATGCAAGGTGTGCATATTTTTTGCCACGAATGCATTGACAGAGTCTATTTTGACTCAGAAGATCAGAAGAGATAACATGGAGCTTTGTATGCAAGGTGTGAATATTTTCTGCAAGGTGTGCGTCGACAAAGTCTTTCTCACTCAGAAGCTCAGGAGGAATAACTCGAAGCTTACCTGTAGAAGAGTGTAAGAACTGGTGCAAGGTGTGCATAGTCACCCATGAAGAAGCTAATTCATGGAGGAATACCTGTTTCAAGGTGTGCACAGAGTCAAAATTCAACTAAGTGTCAAAGAAACGCCCTAAGGAGTTAGAGGTTTCGAGGAAGAACAAGCTCAAAAGAGGTAGTAGGCGAGTACTCTTCAATAGGGAAGATCCATTTAAGATTCCCTAAATTAACGAGCATGATATTTTCCAAGGAAGAAGGATCATTCTAGACTGTTAGATATTGGAGAGTTGCATGAAGGATAGCATCCGAGTCCTTTGGAACTCCGAGTATTCGAAGGTTTGAAAGTGTTTTGAGAGTGGGATCACCAAAGTATCGAAGCTGCGAAGTGAATCCTAGCCATCGATATCAAGGAGGATACGTGGCAGTAGATCAAAGAGTTCATGAGAAAGAGAGCCAAAATATTTACGTGGAGCAGAAGACATTTTCTTGAAGTCGTGAAGGCAATGAGATCTAGACCATTGGATCCAGGAAGGACACGCAATGGAGATCCGTGTGCTTCGGGGAAAAGAGTACTCCAGAGAAATGTCACTTTGGAAGTATTGGGGTGTGAAGGAATGAGAACTCACCAAAGCCCGAAGTAGAAAAGGGGGTTGGCCTGAGATTATAGCCCGTGGTCATATTGAAGAAGAGACTAGCAGAGGAGCTAGCCCTCGCCACTCAGTGTTACCAGAAGCACCAGAGAACGGGGTCGTGGGTGAATTGAACCTACGTGGTAACAAACAACGGCCTGTGTAAACTAATTCCAAGGTCTAGCAGATGCCCGAAGAGATGATTCAGTGCAGTATATTGAATATCATTGACTGGGAGGTCACGCAACTCCTAGGCGAGAAGGGGGGCTTCACTACACTCTAAGCTCCATTCTTATTTTCATGTCTCATGATTAAAGAAAGTGATTGGAACTAAGTGCCAGACTCAAACTATTCTTCTTGATTTGGATGAAGAAAGTTTCATTTGGTTGCAACCACAAGTAATCATAGACCAGTGTGAGCATCATCTTTGTCAGCACACTATGAAGGAATTTTTAGTTCAGTTGAAGGATACACCACTAGAATATGCCACGTGGGAGTCGACTACCATTCCTCACCAATTTCCTCATCTCAAGCCTTGAGGACAAGGATGTTTTTCAAGGGGGAGGGCATGTTATGAACCTAACTTCCCTAACCCCTCATGTAAGTAGAATAATATATTTTCCTTATAATAAAGGCCAACATTAGAAAATAAGGCCTTGTTGACCCAAAATTGGTCATTTATATTTTATCTCTCCTAGAATAATAATAAAAAGCGATATTAAAAGAAGAATGTTTTTGAAAGATTATAATTTCATCACATATCCCTCAGTATCAGCTTCATCACACATTTTTCGTTTTCAAAATCCGAGTTTGTATTCTCAAGATATCCAAGTTTGCATTTAAACGAAAAAATGTGCTTCTTATGTGTGGAACAAAGCTAATTTCTTGGAAATGCATCTAAATTTTTGGGTTCATAACCCATGTATTTTGTTAAATTTTTTGGGTGCAAGACCCATGATTTTCTTCTTATCATAGCATGGCGGGTTCATTTACTACACCCTCCATGCTCCACTCTTGTCTCCTCTCCTTTTACCATACTTCACTTCATTTCTTCAACACTTATATTATTATATCACCCACAATATGGTGGGTTAACAAAATCATACTTATATCACCCCTCACCTCTTAGGCACTTGCCATTCCTCACACCCACCACACTCCTTATATCTCCATACTCCCTCTTTCCCCTCATTTCATTGATTCTTTTTCTCTTCACTCCTCACTCATCTCCCCACTGTAGGTTCGTGGACTCACATACTCCCTTACCCCCTCACCTCCTTCATTCTCCACACCTGCCAACCCGAAACTCTATTTCCTACAATTTACCACCCCTACCACCTACCTCACCCTACGCCACTCCCTCAACTCCACCACCCACAAATTACCCTCCCCCTATACTACCCTTTCATTAACTTCTCTCGTTCACATTTTCACAAAACTTAACTTATATTAAACTATTCTAAGATTTACTATTATCCAATTAAAAGGTTCCACATCACAACCAGTTGTTCCTTGACACATGGAAGATTACTATTCATTACACATGACATCCAATGAGAGTGCTACACATGGAAACCTATGGAGGGATGACACATGACATACATATGGAGCCATACAACTTGTGACATGTGGCAACAAATTGAGATACGACATGTGGCAGATTATTGACCCATCACACGAAGCCACATGGAAACATATGGATGGTTGAATCATCATGCTGATTGGGCATGAGGTGGAGGTTGACTTGCTATTTAATATATTATTTTATTAATCAATTTCCCAAGGAAGGTCGAATTACCAAAGTTCCATAGTATTCTCTTCTCATGTTCCTTATTAAGTGTATAATACACTCACTATTATATAAACTAAATATTCTGAAATTCCCATGCATGTGGGATAACACTTTTACCAAAAAGTTGAATTTTTATGAAGGAAAAACAAAAATTGATAAACGACCCAGATTGCCTAGAGAATACCAATAAACGATTGTTGAGCATTAATCTTTTGAAGGCCATATTGTGAGATTCGAGAGTTGGAATTGCACAAAATTTACCTCATTGGAAATTTTTTTTGACGAGTAAGATTATAGGATAGGTCTTTAGGGATTAAATTTTTTAGAATGTTCTTGAAAATTAAAAGAAATGACAGCCATATTTTTATCATATGTTGATAAATTTGTTTGACACCTTAACTTCACAAGCTCATATCTTGAGATTTAGGAATCAAAATTACACCCAGGAGGATCGTTGGAAAGATAAGATGATGAAAATCAAATCTAAATTGGTTTAAATGGCTGAAATATTGATTATCCTATCCATAAAATTAAAACACAGTCCCCCTTTTAAAAGGACAATTATTTAAAATTTTGAAAAAATAAAAGTTTATTTAAAAACTTTTATTAAAGACAGAAAGGGGTCAACTTCAAAATATGAATATCAATGATGTCAACTCATTAATGATAATTAATTAAATAATTAATTAAAGTGAATATTTCAAGAAGAAAAGTGTACGAGAAATTCAAGAAGAGAAAACCCTAACTTCCTCAAGGAGTTAGAAGAGCAAATTTTTAAAAGGCAAGAATGATTTTTCATCAAAATTAATTATCATAAGGGAAGGGGAAGAGAATCAGAAAAAATAAGGGACATACATCAATATTCAGTGAATCTTCTGATCAATGAAAAGAGAACTCCATCTTTTCCACTCTTTTTCTTCTTCTACACCATTTTCTCAAAGTTTTATGCCTGAATCTTTGAACTAAGCACAAGGCTGAGATTCTTGAGTGTTCCCATTGTATTCTTCAAAATATTTTTCTTATATTATCATGGAGAATTCACAACCATGTATATTACTGTCATAGATTTTGTATAATGAAGAATATCTTTCATGAATAAAACTCTAGAAATAATTACTTCAGGGCATGACTTCAATGATGTTTCAGATCTTGCGTTTTTTTAGTGTGAGATGTTTGAAGTATGCTTATCAAATTCTCTTATGTTTTAACTGAAATACTCTTTTAAAATTATTTGAGATCATCAAAAATATTCTCTCCTAATTCTTTTGAGAAGATATGGATGTATTCTCTATTTGTATATGATCATAAGGATATATCTATGATGTTGAGCAAAGAGATATTTTGATATTGAAGCCTCCCTTCAACCTTTTGTCGTTAAAATATTTCTTGCTGCACTTGAAGATCAGATAAGGTTATTGAAGAACCATTTCATGTACAAAAACAAGAAATAAATATCTGGGATTTGTTGTCTAAGAATTCTCCCTAATCCAAGATATTCAAGACATATCTTTTATCGAAAGAAGAGTACCACCTCTATAAAAAAGCAGGGGGATTCATATCCTCGTGAAGTTGTTTTTTCGGTCTTAACAGATTCAAACATCAACATTTTTGGCGACCATACTGGGGAAGCCATTTATTTTCAAGATATTTGAGGCCCTCCTTCAAATTAGATTGAGGAACCAGAGTCTCCATGGTTCAAAGTTTTGAAAAGAAGATTCAAGAAGATTGTTGCTTGTTCTAGATGCATGGGGTTTATAAAATGATTATTCAGAGTTGTTTATATGACCTCAAAAAGAGTCAAGAAGAAAAAAAGATTCGGGAGGATGAAATCCCTGACGATTGCATTGAAAGAACTTTTAAAATCCCAAGAAATTCCATTGAAAGGATTCAAAAATTTCAAGAAGAATTATATTATGATGCTTTTGATGACTTTCTTTCATATCATGATGCTCCTTTTCCTTATTCCCCAAGCCCATAAATGGCTTCAAAAGATGCAGAAAAAAAAGAATTCTCCAAAGAAGGAGGAGTTTTCATAGAACTCCATTAAATCTACCAGAAACAATTTTTCAAATACCCAATATTCTTATGGAAAAAAATTCTACATTCTTTAGAAATACTTCAGTAGATGCAAATAAACATTTTTTTAGATTCCAATTTGCATGCGAAATTTTCAATCTCAGTGAAGATAACATTACATGTTGATTATTCTTACAGACTCTATGAGGGGATTCTCTTGAATGGTACCATTCATTGTTGCCAGGGACCATTACTAGTTGGGACGTGTTAGAAAATTTATTTGCAGAAAAAATTTCCCACCCACCCTCTCCCATATGGACACAAGATAAGGAATATTTCATACCTTCACATACTCCATATGAATATATTTCAAACAAAAAGTTTGAAAATGAAATTGAGAAGCCTCCACCCAATGCACAAGAAGATTTCAACCTTGCAAAAGATGATGAAAAGCCACAAGAACATTGGTTGCAAGAAGAATTGGTAGAAGAAATGAATCTTGAGAAAAATGATGAGAAATATTGTCATTACATGAAGGAAGATTCTTTTCAAGACATTGTTGATGAATCAAAAACCTTGGAGGTGGTTGAAGATGAGGAGAAAGATGAAAGTATTCTTAGCTTTCCAACTCCTCATCCAATCAAAGAAGATAGTATTCTTGAGCAACCTAGAATTGATTTCATTGAATCATGGATCCAAATCATTGTTGGCGAAGCAATGCAGTCAGATTCTTAGCACACCTGGTTCATTTTTTCTCCAATACACGTTGAGAGTGTCCCTGATTCATTGGTACATGCCCCAATATTTTTACTATTTTTGGAGTTCATTCCAAAGATCGAATGGATGCTTGAATGGCTCTATTGGAAATCTACCTACACTTGAAAGTGTCTCTTTCCTTAAATTAAGGTAGGGTAGGTAGATCATGTATGTACATAGTTTTCTTCTTCAGTTCAAGTTTTGAACAATAAGACAATTTCTATATGGGAATAATATTTGAAGATAAATCCATAGAAGAGGAAGAATTACAAGAATTTACTTCGAAGAAGACTCCATAGCACAATGGAGAGGGCATTTGGTTTTTAGATTATGGGTTCTCAACAACCCATAGGGGGTTACTGTTCTGCAGTTGGAGCCATTTGTTGACCAAAAAATGGTCATCTATATTTTCCGACTCTTGGAATAATAAAAACAGTGATATTAAAAGGAGATTTTTTTTGAAAGATTATAAGTTCATTGCGTGTCCCTTAATATCATCTTCTTCACACATTTTTTGGATTCAAAATTTGAGTTTGTATGCTCAAGATATCCAGGTTTGTGTTTAAATAGAAAAAGGTGCTTCTTCCATGTGGAACAAACCTAATTTCTTGGAAATACATATAAATTTTTGGGTTCATAAACCATGTATTTTATTTAATGTTTTGGGCCCAAGACCCATGATTTTATTCTTATTATAGCATGGTGGTTTCATTTACTACACCCGCCATGATCCACTCTTCTCTCCTCTCATTTTTCCATACTTCACTTCATTTCTTCAACACTTAGTTCTTCAACACTTATAATAATATATCAACCACACTATGTTGGGTTGACAAACTCATACTTATCTCACCCCTCACCTCTCGGGAACCCACCATTCCTCACACTCGCCTTACTCCTTATATCTCCATACTACCTCTTCCCCCTCATTTCATCACTTAATTTTCTCTTCACTCCTCCCTCACTCAGAGTCATGGACTCCCTTACCCCCTCACCTCCCTAATTATCCAAACCCTCCAACCCGACACTCCACTTCCTACACTTTACCATCCCCCGTCTCACCCTACGCCACTCCTTCACCTTTTCCACCCATGAATTACCCTCCCCCTATACTACCCTTTCATTAACTTATCTCGTTCACATTTTCTCTACACTTAACTTATATTAAACTACATTATAAGATTTACCATTAACTAGTGAGAAGGTTCCACATAACAACCAATTGTTACTTGACATGTGGTAGATTACTATTGATTACACATGGAATCCAATGAGAGTGCTACACATTGCAACCTATGGAGGGATGACACATGGTAGACATATGGCACCATACAACTTGTGATGTGGCAACGAATGGAAAAATGACATGTGGAAGATTATTGACCTATCACATGAAGACACATGGAAACATATGGATGGATGACTCATCATGCTAACTGGGCATGAGGTGGAGGTTGACTTGGTATTTAAAATATTATTTTATTAATCAATTTCCCAAGGAAGGTCGAATTACCAAATTTCCATAGTGTTCTCTTCTCCTGTTCCTTATTAAGTGTATAATACACTTACTATTATATATACCAAATATTCCAACAATAATATGCATTTGGGATAACATTTTTACCAAAAATTCAAATTTTTATGAAGGGAAAATGAAAATTGATCAAGAGCCCAGATTGCCTAGAGAAGACCAATATTGCAATGGTTGCTGAGTGTTAATCTTTTGAGGGTCATATATTGAGATTCGGGAGTCATAATTGCGCAAAATTTACCTCGTTGGAAATATATTTAGACAAGGAAGATTATGGAAAATATATCGAGGGATAACATTTTCCATAATTGTCTCAAAAATTAAAATAAAAGACATCCATATTTTTATCCTATGCTGATAAATCTACTTGACACCTTCACTTCACGAGCTCATATCTTGAGATCCAAGAATCAAAATTGCGCCCAGGAGGACTCATTGGAAATATAATACAATGAAGATCAAATATAAAATGGCATCAATGGATGAAAATTTGATTATATTATCCAGAAAATTAAAACACAACCCCTCTTTTAAAAGGACAATTAATTAAAGTTTTGAAAAAATAAAAGTTTATTTAAAATTTTTTATTAAAGAAGGAAACAGGTCAAATTCAAAATATGAATTTCAATGATGTAAATTCATTAATGAGACTTAATTAAGTCATTGATTAAAGTGAATGTTTCAAGAAGAAAAGTGTACAGAAAATTCAAAAAGAGAAAACCCTAACTTCCTCAAGGAGTTAGAAGAGCAAATTTTTAAAAGGCAAGAATCGTTTTTTCATCAAAAATAATTATCAGAAGGGAAGGGGAAGTGGATCAAAAGAAGAAGGGACACACATCAATATGCAGTGAAGATTTTGATTAATGAAAAGAGGTCTCCATATTTTCCACTCTTTTTCTTCTTCTACACCATTTTCTCAAAGTTTTATGCTTGAATATTTGAATTCATCATAAGGCTAAGATTATTGCACTGCGGAAGCCCCTATATACCTAAATGAAGAATATCTTTCATGAATAAAAATCCACAAATAATTACTTTGGGGCATGACTTCAATGTTGTTTTAGATCTTGGGAATTCTAAGTGTGAGATGTTTGAAGTATGCTTATCAAATTCTCTTATGTTTTAACTGCAATATGCTTTTAAAATTATTTGTGATGATAAAAACTTTTCTCTCCTAATTATTTTGGGAAGATATGGATGTATTCTTTATTTGTATATGATCTAGAAGGATGTATATATGATGTTGAGAAAAGAGATATTCTGATATTGAAGCCTCCATTCAATCTTTCTATTGTTAAAGTATTTCTTTTTGCACTTGAAGATCAGATGAGGTTATTGAATAACCATTTCATGTAAAAATGCAAGCAATAAATATATGGAATTTGTTGTCTAAGCATTCTTCCTAATCCAATATATTCAAGACATATCTCTTGTCCAAAGAGGAGTACCACCTATATAAAAACGTAGGGGGATTCATATCCTCGTGAGATTGTTGTTTCGGTCTTAATAGATTCAAACATCAATAGGCCTATATAATAATGTGAACAAGTAGATAATGTAAGAAGACTTAATAGAAGCTTCCGCTTCTAGAAATATATTCCTATAGAATGTTATTTAGAAAACAAAATTAGTATAAATAGGAGTAGAAGGCATGATAAAAAAATTTCTTGAGAATTGTTGTAATAGAGATCTTCTCTATTGGAGGTTTCCCCCTCGAAGAGGGAAGTGAACATGACTTTCTATCAATAAAGATATCATTGTTGATGTTGTTATTCTCTATATTTTGTTGTCCCACTGGTATTTGTTGCAACATTCATTCATTGCTTATTATAGTACATATGGTACCTTACACTTAAGGTGTTCATCTTGTGTGGAAATACCCTATTTTGTCAAACAAAAATGGGGAAAATCAAATCATGAATTGGATCGCAAAGGTCAAGTTCCATGATCGGTGTAGAGGAGAAAGACCATAGATCATAATGATTCATTAGATCATAAATTAGATTAGAGAGGAGGTCAATAACTTTGTTCATGAAGAGAAAATGTATCCCAATGAGGAGGAAAACCAAATCATGAATCTGATCTAAAAAGTCAAGATCCATAATCAACATAAAAGAGAAAGACCCCAAATTGGGCTCACTCATTTGATTATCAATCATATTGAGATGACATTACTCGAAGTTCTACTAACTTCCTAAGTAAAAATATTACTTCACAATAGACTTTATCACATTATAAATCTTGTTGATTAGAATAAACATATATAGCATGATGGAAAAGACTCAAATCTAACCCATCTCTTTTAAAACCCATATCTCTATGTACAATGCATTTCTTTTAGAACCCATATCTCTATGTACAATGCAATTTGTCATAATCAAGTCATCGAAATTGTTCACTAAGAATGATGATTCCAACTTCTTAATTTATAGGGAAAAAACAAATTGTTTCTATAAGAATAAATTCTTCATTCTTCAAGTTATGTGTTGAACTAGTGTAGGTGTGTTGAACTAGTGTAGGTTAGGTTGAATGAGTGAAAAAACATTTTTAAAATGATTTAATTAATATCAAATTCAATGTACTAATAATTTTAAAACCATATACAAGTTTAATTAATCTAAAATTTAAAAACTAGATTCATTTACTTTCAAAGAAAGAATATAATTTTAAAATAGATTAATTGATTTCCAATTTAGATGAGAAAATATTTTTAAAATAGTTCATGATTATATATATAAAAACTATAGTGATCATGAAATAATACTTTTTAATTTTAAAACCATATACAAGTTTAATTAATCTAAAATTTAAAAACTAGATTCATTTACTTTCAAAGAAAGAATATAATTTTAAAATAGATTAATTGAATAATTTTAAAATAGATTAATTGATTTCCAATTTAGATGAGAAAATATTTTTAAAATAGTTCATGATCATATATATATATATATATATATATATATATATATATATATATATATATATATATATATATATATATAGTGATCATGAAACAATACTAAAAGTAATCTAATTCATTAATTCATTTCCAATACTAAGGGGAAATATTTTTGAAAATATATATGTAGCATTTTCATTAAAATTATATATAAAATGTTATATTTATATGGAAAATATTTTAATATCAATTTATTTTATTTTAAAGAATAATTTTTTTTTTTTTATTCATAAGTAAAAAGTAGAAAATAAAAGACTTGTGAATTTCAACTACTTCAAAGAGATTTTATTTATTCTATCAAACCACAAAATTTGAGACCAATTGAGCATTATAAAAAAAAAATAGATTTGAACTTTTTAATAGTATAATTTGTATATTATAATGAGCTAAAAGAGATTTTATTTATTCTATCAAACCACAAAATTTGAGACTAGTTGAGCATTATAAAAAAAAAAAAAATAGACTTGAACTTTTTAATAGTATAATTTGTATATTATAATGAGCTAAATGGTACATGGAATAAATTTTCATTGGATTTTCTAATGACATTCGTATTGGTACATGACGATTTTTTTCTAATGACATTCTTATTGGTACATGCCAATTTTTTTTTCTGGAGAATGTTTAAAATTAAAGATTATTGGTACATGCCAAATTTTTTTATTGGAGAATGTTTAAAATTAAAGATGGTGATTTTATAGCAACTTTTCATAGGAGAATATGTAAAGCTCAAAACTGTGATTTTGTAACATTTAACGAGAAAAGTTGTTATAACATTCTATATGTATTTTTTCACTATATGATTTTATTAACTTTGATAACCATACATATATATATTAAATTGAAATATTTTTACTCCAAAATAATTATATTTAAAAAAATAAAATTTAAAAAATATTTCATAATGATAAAGGTTATAACACTATTTATTATGGGTGAACTTCTAATCCACATTAACCATTGATATGATTAATTGTGTTTCTAAGTGGATGGACACAAATGTCTATAAATCATTATCGTGTTAAAATATATCACAATGCCATTGAAATGGCTATATCAAGAAAACAACAAATCCAAAAAGATTAATTGTGTTTCTAAGTGGATGGACACAAATGTCTATGAATCATTATCGTGTTAAAATATATCACAATGCCATTGAAATGGCTATATCAAGAAAACAACAAATCCAAAAAGATTTCAAAATGAGAAGGGTTAAATGGCCAAGTAAATTTTGTCATTTGTTTTTATTGGTGTTAGTTATGATATGATTAGCTATGTTTCTAAGTTGAATGATATTATTAAAATGTAAAAACTTTTATCTACATTTTTAATTGATATATGTTTAGCAAATATTAAGATATCAAATTTACAGAGATTATTACTTTTTAATAATTAGTTCATTTTATTAATAATTTCTATGTGTTTGTTTTATATGTTTTTTTTTTTTTTTTTTAAATGTGTGTTACTTGCTATATAAAATAAACAAAAATATAGAGAGATATAAGTTTACTGTGCCACTAAATGTGCTTCCATTTTACCGAAAACCAACACAGTTTGGGGCAAGTGTAGTATGTCTAGGAAGATAGGCTTAAAATATTGTTTCACCATCTGTCCTGCCCGAAGGAAACCAGGATAGATGGCAATAGATTGTCTTAACTCTGAACAACATCATAATTGAAAACTAGACTAAAAAGACAAACTCAAATACCTAGTGACCAGTCGCTCTCGACGTCCTGACACGTGGATTTGGCCTGAATGACAAACGGTTGTGTGCATGTTGGGCATTTTCGATTAGCTAGAGCATTGGAGTAAGCGTTCAGGAGAAGTTCCAAGCGTTGTCCCATGAGGAGGGCTCTGTGGTCCTGGTCTGCCATTTGGCCTCGGAGTTTGAACACGAGATCCAGATGTGCTGCGCGGAGGAGTGGAGCATGCAATTCGTTGGTAACTGTCTCGCTTGAGGTTTCTTTCCCCACTTCAGCTCCGGCCTTGTCCTTGTCCATGGAGGAAATGTCTGTGTGGTGCACCATTACCACACGGGCTCTTTTCGAGCCCTCATCCTCATATGACATTTCCTCGACGTAGCAGGTTGGGATGTCCTCGCAGAGCCTCCTTCTTTTCGTGTCTGTTGCTTGAGGTTCCAAGGCTGTCGCAATATCATCTGGGCATGGTATTTCCTCTATGTAGCAGACTGGGAACTCTTCATCAGGCTCTTCCTTCAAGCTACTTCCCACTTGTGTTTTAGGCTCAAATGAAGGAATTTCAACTCGCTTCATGTCTGTGGATTTTCAATTATCCTGAGCTGGTGGAGTATGGGCTCTCCTCTTCGTTGAAGAGTTAGTGACAGTAGCATGGAGTGAAATACGAGCGACTCTCGCTCTTTGCTTGAGGATAGAATTGGCCATCGAGAGTGCGTGTTCCATATGCTGCCTTCTCTGTCGTTGCGTAGCGTTGGTGTGCCAAGCCAAATCGCGGCGAGGCTTGCCTCGATCCCTTGGCATTGCGAAGGAGGAGTGAATAGAAGACACCCCCAGATTCGGTGGGATACAAAAGAAATCACACCAGAGCTTACAGTCGGCAGGGAGGTTCAGAACAAGAATGAACCAGCTATGTCTCGACCTCCTCGCTTTCATATTTTCGTGGGACAACAACACCTGGATCCTCCTTAACTTGATCATATTGAATGTTTGCAGTGCCCGCTCTTTCGCACGAGGGAGAAGTCCTGCATCCGTATGACTGTTGTAATGGCTTGCTCCCATCTTTAATACTGAAGGGATGGGGAGCAACCTACAACATTTAAGCCATGGTTCAGTGCTAATCCAGGTGGCGAAGCTGCACTTCAAGTCACCCCATCCGGGGCGTTTGTCTTATATGGTTAATAAGATATGATTTTTTATATTTAATTGTGTTTGATAAATTTTATAAACATTTTACTATATTTGACACAAATAAAAATCAAGTAATAAATTTATTTAAATAAATATTATGTATTTGTTATTTTTTTTATTATGTTGAAATATTTTATATTAATATTGAATTAAGGTTTATGAAAACCACAACAATATAAAATTGAATTATGAAATTGTACTCAATATTAAATATTTTAAGTTAATATTTAAAACATTAATATTAGTTATAATTATAGAAATATACAATTTTTGTAAGCAAGTCCATAAAACTTTATTTAAAAAATGGTAAAAAGATTTAAATACACTATAAATATAAATAAATATTTGTAATACACTATATACATAATTCTTGTGTATGACTTCATGTAAAACAATTTATAGAATGATAAAAAGATTTACATATCAAGAAGATATGTAATTTTGAAAATATAAATGATGAGTGTATGACTTCATATAAAACAATTTATAAGATTATGAAAAAAATTACAAATTAAGAAGACATAATTTTGAAAATATAAATGATGAGTATTAGTATGTAGGTGATATAATTATAAAAATAGTAATTACAATTATAAAAATATAAATTTTTGTGAGCAAGTCCATAAAAAATAATTAGAAAATGATAAAAAATTTAAATACTCTAAATAAATATTTGTAATTATGTATCTACACAATTCTTTTGTATGGCTTCATGTAAAACAATTTATAGGATGATGAAAAGATTTACATATTACGAAGACATATAGTTTTGAAAATATAAATGATGAGTCTTCGTACGTAGGTGATATAATTATAATTTTGAAAATACAACTGATGAGTATTCGTAGGTAGGTGACATAATTATGAAAATATAAATGATGAGATTCGTAAGTAGATGATCTATGACTCATTTTAACAACTTTATATGACTGTAAAAACTTTAAAATATGATAGATAATTGAAATTTCTAAAATAAAAAATTCAATTCTGGATGCGTAAATATCGGATTCCAAAATGAGAAACATGGAATTGTACGCATTTGTGCCCTAATTGACAACGTAATTTACAACTTCACACCGTCTTGCTACATGATTGGACTAGAAACATGGCGTTCCTGCTGGGCATCGATCAGCAATGTCTTCGGCCCTGGTCATATGGCGGAGCCTGCTTGGCCGTGGCTGGAAAGACGTCCTCCGTTGCATGTGGTGGCTGGAGGGGCGTATGAGAGCAGTGAGGGCTCTTCTCACCCATTCTCCTTCCGCACTGCCGAACGTGGCCAGAGAATTCGGCATGGAAGACTTCCTGACATTTAACTGAGAATGCGCAGAGGAAGAAGAAGAAATATTATATTTTCTATGAAGACTGCAACGGAAGGAACCTGGATGAGTTGTGGGAGAACACATGCATGCCCTCCTGTGAATCTTTTGCGGATTTGCAGAAGAAGAAGAAGGAAAGGGCCGAGAAGGAACGACTTTCTCAGGGGCGCGACCGTTCGGTGCCGCAATGGGAGGGGGCCCTGAGGATCGAGCCTGCGAACTTTTGTTGGACGACATTATAAGAGATAAACAGAGTTGAAGTTCTTTCAGTAGACTGGAGATTGGGCGTAGGAGACTCAATCACTGGAGCATGCCCATTTATAAGCTTCTTTCGCCGCAACTAACTTTATCTTCCTTACAATTTGGTGCGTCATTCACGTTTATTTCTCCGACGAACGACTAACTGTTCTCCTCTCTTTTTCTTTGGATTGGCGTAACG
>SNQJ01S0028311.1:63738-87936 GCA_010110895.2 Picea sitchensis
TGAACATAGAACAAAGTTGTTGAGTCCACTTGTCATTATAATTTTGGGTTTATCATGGCCTTAGGAAGTTGAGCTCATTACAGAGAGTTTAATCCCCCAATTGGTTACTCTTCCAGTACCTATGGAGAGTTTGATTGATGCCTCCTGCATCTCATGGTTTCATCATTGAGTCTATGCTGCCAAAGTCTTCCATATGTCTCATGCTCTTGTTCAAAGGATATCTATCAACCTGTGTCGACCATTCCTCATAAATCTTGACTTTGCATGTCGACCATACCCTCAGTTTTTCTCATAATCACATGAAGTTGTAGTCCTATTACGCACTCTGGTCCTAGTTTCCTCATTGGTAGGTAACTTTGAACCCAGTAGTCAACATTTCATCATTGTTCGTTGACTGGGTGGTTTACCTTGTGTTCGATGGCAAGACATATATTCACACATTGGGGTTCATGTAATGTCTTGGATTCCATTAGCCTTATTGGTGGTTTCTTCTCCTTTCTCAGCATTTTTCCTCATTGGCTTCTATTCATAGGGTCTTTTTCATGTACTGCTTGCATTTGGCACACGCGAAAGATGCACATGGTCGTTGGTTCATGAACGTGTTCTTCGTTCGATTTCCTCAAAATCATCAAGCTCCTTCTTTGTACCTCATGCTCAATGATGAGATGCCTTAATTCTCTCAGTTCAGGTCTCCTACCATCAGGGAAATTAAGCTCATCTATTCTAGAGACAATACCTAGGGGATCCTATGAGTACCTAAGAACTGCAGGTCATTAGTGGTAGGTTCTCTGCATCGATAGTTAAGGAATACATCAATGTCTCTTGATGCGATGGATTGTTCAAGTGTTCGACCCGAATCCTTTATTCACACTTGTAGAATGTACTTAGTGCCTTGATACCTACTTTCATTATTGGTAGGCTATCTCGTGTTTGTTATGATATACCTTAATGGCAGGTAATTAAATGAAGTCTCATTGTGTTTGAACTCAACTCCTTTATTCCTGCGATGTGGACTTGCACCTTTGGCGAATTGTGTAAAAGACTTGAAGAAATCATCTTGTACCTAGATTTCGAGTTGTTGATACCTTTCTTTGGACCAATACCTATGTGACTACAATGATCATGGGAGATCAAATGTTACTCCATTGTATATAGATATCTTGAGATTGATTTTGAGGCTGGTTTCACAGGGGCCTTGTTCATGACTATGGCGACCTTTGGCATGCAACCATTTTTTATTTGCCTATTCAGCCCGCGAGCGAGTTGTTTGGTATATTTTCACATGGATCGTGAAAATTGTAGTCAGAGTGTAGCAGCCATGTATGCAAAGTCAGTACTGATTATAATGAGCAACTAGTTCTTCAGTTGGTTCCCCATCACTCACTTCTGGGTTTCTTATAATGTATTTAGAGCCATCGGATACTCTGTGACCTCACACATTAGGAGATATATTATAGCAATATTTGCCTCACCATGCAATTTGCACATAGGGCCTTTTCCATTTCCCTATCTTGAGACTTGGGGGTCCCCTGTTTGTAAATCTCGGAGATAAAAATACAATTTTTCTGCATATATGCACCTTGCCTACTACACAACATCTGCATACATGATTGCCACTACAACCCGCGTACATCTGTAAATGTGCCCAGAATTGAAAAAATAGTGTTAGGTTTCCATGTCACGTCCGCACGAGATCAATAGTCCTTGTCCTTCCATATACTGGAAATTTTTTGACTCGGCCCTTCAATTGTATTATGGAATCTATAAGAGCATAATTTCGATTTATGGAAAAGAGGATAAAGAATTCAACTTTGAGAGAAAGTTACTTTGGAGGAATTATTCACTTCACATTGAGTTTGCATCCCTTTATCCTTTAGGTTTAGACACAATATTCATCCCCAAGATCTTCCCTTACTTATTGATAACTTCATTGTCTCTCTTATATAAGCTTGCCTTTGGTGGAGGATTGAAGTGGTTGAGACCAAGTTGGAAGGAACTTCACAGTCATCTGGTTACGAACCGTGCCAACACTAAAGTTTGTAACTTATTCACTTGTGTTGATTATATCTTAATAGAAATACTCTTTTCTCGTCAATTAACATCTTGCAATTATTTGAATTATTATTCCGTTATTTGTTATGAATGTTGATGGGATTATGTTATTGAATGTGCTAACATTATATATTATCATATATGCTTGCATTGCTTGGTGGTGAGGACTACTTGTAGGTGTATTACTTTGGGTCAAGTGCTCAGCGATGGACTTCATCGAGCGTCTAGACGATATGGCATTTATCTTGTCTTGCTAGAATATTTGTTTTATATAGCATACTTGAGTGTAGAGTTGATTTCTACAATCGTTTTTTCATCTATTGTGGTTTATCCCTATCCATAGAGATATTTTCATAACGAAGGGTCATGTGAAGGTTATTAAGCAACTTGAGGGGCTAGGTTCAAAAAATATACGACAAATATGAGTTAAATCCTTTGGTTCTTAGCCGAAAGGAATATGATGAATAATGTCAATAGGGGTGTTGGTATACTTGGTGAGAAATTTACTTAAAGGAGGTGAAAGACTACAAAGTCACGGAGTCACAAATCAACTGAGATCCGGAGTCGAAACGAGAACGTTCACTCACCTGTAGAATAATTCATGATCGTCGATTTGTTTTATTCTCAAGGATAATGTTGAAATTGTCTGATTAGCGCCTGTTAGGACATGTGTTTGGTCATGGGTACTCGTCTCATGATAGAAAAATAAGGATGAAAGAAGAGGCGCTATGAGAAATGCTTAAATAAATAAGCTCGTGGTTTTTAGTCCATGGTCATTTGAACATTTGGTTGAAGGAATTGCCTCATATAGAATTTGTTTATGTAAACAACTTAAGGTTTGTGCATTAATTTGACAAGATTAACACCATAACAATCTGAGAGAGTCGGTAAAAGAATGAATATGATCCGTTGCAAACTAAGGACACAATAGAAGCATGAGAACAATATAATTAGTCGATCCACATCTGTGATCAACTCATGAGGAAAATATTTGAAGCAATATTAGTATTCTAATTAATTAAATGAAGAATTGCAATGGTGCATGTCAAAAGACACAATGGTTCAATCCTATACCTATTGAAATAATATATAAACCAGAAGTGGTGGTGAATCTAGTGTGTCTTGGTGGATATATATATATATATATTGGATTAGATGAAAGTTCATTCTATCCGGTTGATTACTGTTTATAAGTTGAATCTTGTTATGAGGGCTGTATTCCTCACATCTTAGTTGGATCAAAAAGAACTACAAGCGGTGTATTGTATTAGAGAGTTGGATTTCTCATATTGAGTTGAGTTGAAGAAATTAAAGGATTGATTTTATTTTAACATTCATTCACGTTAAATAAATAAAAGAATGATATTTTATCTACTTCATACTGTTTGTATTATACATGTTTATGAATAATTAATTGAGATGCATATATCTTATTCGATTAATTTAGTTAATATATGAAAGTGTTAAAAGTAGCCAAAATTTCCAGAAATTGATTCACCTCCACCCTCTCAGTGTCGTTGTGTGTTTCAACAACCATAACATTTCCAATGCATACCATACCATTTCCATTTCCATTGCCAATGCCAATGCAAATGCATACCAATACCATACCATACCATTGCAATGCATACCATACAATAGTAAGGAAATACATACCATTTCCAATGCATACTATATAGCCATACCATACCATACCATTGTCAATGCATACCATACAAGGCAATGGAAGGCAATGCATACCATACCATACCATACCATACCATTTCCATTTCCATTGCCATACATACCATACCATAGCATACCATTGTCATTGCATCCCATACCATTTACATAACATACCATTTGGCCGTACCACTTTGTTTCGAACAAGAACATGAAATAATGCTTGAAATTTCAACCCTCACATAGGTAGATTAATGTATTTTGATGTAATAAAGGTCAATATGTAAGGTCCTTGCAAAAAAAGTAGAATAAGTTGAATGTAAGAAGACCTAATAGAAGCTTACGCTACTAGAAGGATCTTCCTCGTCAGTTCTATTGATTGAAATATTTAGTATAAATAAGATTCGGTATGAGAACCTAGCTTGAATATTATTGTAATAGAGCTCTACCTTCGTGGAGTTTTCCTCGAAGAGCCAGAGTGAACATTTCTCACCGAGGGGTAAAGTGCTCTTTGGTGTTATTTTGATATTATTTCGGTTGTTATTGTGGTGATTGTTCTAGTTATATTGTTGTTTATCTACGCCATTTCTAGAATTTTATTTATGTTACTTGCATACTTTTATATATGGCATATTACAAGTGGTATCAGAGCACTTTCCTCATTAAAAATTGTGGGTTAAATTTTTGAGGGTGAGGCAGTATTAAGATGTCTTTAAGCCCGCAGAATATGTCATTCGTTGCATAAACCAGATTGAGAGTTCATACCGCGTGAAGTAAATACAAGTCTTACTTAAAGCACATCGTGGCCACCCTTGCTTATTTTGTTGGTACCCTTGGTGTGGCGCTGTCGGACAACACTGTGTCTGAATTGGCCTAGATTTCACATGAAGCCACTCTTTAGATAAAACCAATGGACGGGTTGGGGACGGATCATGGTCTAGCCTCCTTAGTTAGTGCCGTAAGATGTGGGTCAGTACTATTGTTGGACCCAGCACATATATCAAAGAGATATAAAACATGGAAAACCCTTGTCCATAAGAACCCATGAGGGGCGAAACAAAAGCATTAAAGCAGAAAAGATCTATTAACGTGAAACTATAATTTGGTTTCAAATCAATGCACATTTCTTTTTGTTAAGCATTTTGGCATTTCACCTTCTGCATTATTCATCGGACTAGAGTATAACTCTGCCGGTGAAAAAATAAAAAATGGAAATTCTTGCACCATTATTTGAGACCTATTCCGTTGGATTTATCTCTTTGCCCTTATGACATTCATACATATCGTTTTTCAACAAAAAGAAATTATGCCGCAGCCCTCATTTTTGTTTCCTCGTCATCATGGCCCATACGTGTAAGATTTGGGCTTCGATTCAATACCTTGCAATCTAATTTCTGTGAGACCCAAAGAGGTGAAACAACTCGGTGTCAATGTTGTTGCCATCAATACCACCATGGAGTCCTCGATTGTCGCCTCAATCGAGGAACACAAAAAAAGAGATGACACCCATCTTGAATCTTTCGTTTGATTATCGCAAGCTACATATACTGCGGATAACCCTTTATCGACCCACCTCCACATACCAGCGGTGACTTCCTCATTCCATAATTTTTTCGGTAGTCACTTTTAATTAATGACTATGCCTTAGCGAATTGGATGTGACCAAAATTTAATAAACAGGATCCATTGGTTAGGTAACCCAAATGGAACATTATTTCTCTTTATACGAAATAATAGATGACTTGGACAAACTCGGTGTAAATTGTTCTCCATCTAGATCAAACGTTGACAATGGTGGCAATGGAAAAACTTCTTGTCGAGGGTATATTGCTTGGACACTTTGTGGCCGAGCTTTATGAACAAACTGCGGCATAACAATTTAGGGCTATTTGACAAAGTTGAAACAAACATGAACAATGGAAGACTTTAGCTTCCTTTGGTAGCTAACTTTTGGACTGAGAGGGTATGGCCGATGCCTTTTTAGAGAATGTTTTATCGGTGGCCTCAAGGATGAGTTTTGCCCATGTCCTCATGGCTCGGCCTCGAGAGTTGGGTGGAGGCTACTAAAATATCTAAAGAAGAAAAATAGGTTGTATATTCTCAAAAAAAAAAAACCCTCCTTTATTCCTTTCAATAGCCAAGTAAAATCCCACTACTCCTCCTACTCCACTAAAGATCCAAAATTGACCCGGGATGAAATGGTTGAACGCTAACTCAAAGGGATTTGTTATAATTGTGATGACAAATATTCTGGAGCCACAAGGATGTAAGGAAAAAATATTTTTATGGCCATTTTTGAGGATATTTCTGATGAGGATGTTGATTTTTCCCCTATGGAAGAGATACCCCAAACAAATGATCCTACTCTACCCTTTTATCCACCATAGGTTGAACCATTGATTTCACTTAATTCTCTCACTAGCTTCTCTTGCTCCCCAAACCCTCAAGATAATCCCGGTTATCAAGCATAGGAAGTTCATCATTCTTGTTGATAAGTGGAAGAACCCATAATTTTATTCATCACCACATTGCCAATAAACTCATTGCTATCCATGCGGTCAATAATTTCCAAATCATGATTACCAATAGTGGATCCATGAAATGTGGAGGGTGTTGTGAAAATGTGCATCTCAAATTGGTGAATACCACTGAAATATCATATGTTTTCCAATGAAATGAGTGGTTTTGACATTGTGCTAGGTGTAAAATGGCTATAAACACTTTGGGTCCCATTCTTGTGGATTTAAAGGAATTAACCATACAATTCAACCGAGACTGACCAAAAATATAAATTCAAAGGCATCATTGTTGGTAAAACTAAGATCATTAGTTCCCATCGCATAGTTACATCAAGCATAGGAAGTTCATCATTCTTGTTGATAGTGGAAGAACCCATAATTTTATTCATCACCACATTGCCCAATAAACTCATTGCTATATCCATGCAGTCAATAATTTCCAAATCATGATTGCCAATGGTGGCTCCATGAAATGTGGAGGGTGTTGTGAAAATGTGCATCTCCAAATTGGTGAATACCACCTGAAATATCATATTCTTTCTATCGACATGGGCGGTTGTGACATTGTTAGGTGTAGACTGGCTAAGCACTTTGGGTCCCATTCTCATGGATTTCAAGGAATTAACCATGCAATTCAACCAGGACGGCCAAAAATATAAATTCCAAGGCATCATTGTTGGTAAAACTAAGATCATTAGTTCCCATCGCATGGAAAAGCTGCTCAAAAAAGGTCATTCTAGCGTTATTGCCCAACTCCATGCCATACAGGCAACTAAGACACCCTCTATGCCGCAAGACCTCCAATCCATCCTCTCTAAACATCAGTTGGTATTTTCCACTCCCCAGGGACTCCTGCCTTCCTATGGTGTTCATCATTCCATGCCTCCCCTCGCTGCGCTCTATCGACACTTTCTGGGAATGATTGATTGGGAATGATCTTCATTCAAGCACAATGACAATAGGGCCTAAGGATATAGGCGAAGGAAAGTTGTCCCTGCTACTGGTGTCTTTGCAAGTTCTTCACAGGTTTCATCTTAACTGTTGGAGGGGATAAATAAATTTCATGATCATTCCATTCCCCTTATACCAGGAACCCTTCCTCCCAATATCCATCCCTATCATCATCCCTTTTCCCAAAAAAATAAAATTGAGAGCATGGTTCAAGAAATTCTTAATGCAGGCATTATCCTCCCTAGTACGAGCCCCTACTCTTCTCCTATGGTCATGGTCCTGAAGAAAGAAGGTTCTTGGCGCATGTGTCCTGACTTTTGCGCTCTTAACAAACTCACCATTAAAGACAAATTTCCCATTCCTGTCATTGATGACCTCTTGGATGAATTGAGTGGTGCCCAACTCTTTACTAAACTTGATCTTCGTTCTGGCTACCACTAGATTTGTATGAAAGAGGCAGACATTCCTAAGACTTCCTTTAGAACTCATGAGGGCCACTATAATTTTTTGGTCATGCCCTTTGGCTTGTGTAATTCCCCCTCCACCTTCCAAAGCCTCATGAATCATTTATTTCTCCCTTTTATCCATCATTTTGTCTTAGTTTTATTTGATGATATCCTCATCTATAGCAAAACCTGGACATATCATCTTGCTCATGTGGACCGCATTCTCCATCTACTCTCTCAACACCAACTTTTCCTAAAACAATCTAAATGTGATTTTGGCACCTCAAAAGTCAAGTACTTGGGTCATCTTGTTGGCAAGAACAACGTCATGGTCGATCCTAAAACGATTGAAGCTATGCAAGACTAGCCTCACCCGAAGACTCTCAAAATCTTGCGAGGATTTCTGGGCTTAACAGGTTATTATCGCAAGTTTGTTAAGAATTATGGAAAGATTGTGGCACCTCTCACCGCACTCCCTAAAAATAATTCTTTCACTTGAACTCCAATAGTTGCTCAAGATTTTCAAACCTTGAAGATGGACATGTGCACCACTCCAGTCCTGGCCCTTCCTGATTTCACAAAGACCTTTGTCCTGGAATTTGATGCTTCAGGGAAAGGTATTGCCATTATCCTTATGCAAGAGGGTCGGCCTTTGGCATTTACCAACAAACAACTGTTTGAATTTTTTTTGGGAAAATCAATCTATGAAAAGGAAATGTTGGATATTTTGCATGCCGTTGATTTGTGGCTCCCTTATCTATTAGGGCAACGCTTGCAAATTAAGACAGATCATCAAAGCCTCAAGTATTTTCTGGAACAACACATTTCCTCTCCAGAGAAACAAAAATGGGTGACTAAGCTCTTTGGATATGATTATGAGATCATTTACAAGAAAGGAAAAGACAATGTGGTTGCGGATGCACTTTCCCAAAAATATGAAGATGAAGGCTCCCTTTTTTCTCTCTCCTTCATTGTACCAGATTGGCTCCAAGACGTTTGCTAGGAATGGATACATGATCCCAAAATTTCACATCTGATACAACAATTGCAATCCAATTCTCCAATTTCCCCAGGGTACTCTTGGCTCCATGATGAGCTTCGATACAAAGGCCATTTTTATTTAAGTAAACATTCGAAACTTAAATCCACGGTGCTTTTTGATCTTCATGCTACACCCACAGCTGGGCACTCTGGGTTTACCAAAACCTATGACAGGGTCAAACATTCTTTTTTCTGGGATGGTATGAAACAAGACATTCATAATTTTGTGGCCGAATGTGATGTGTGTCAACACAACAAGGGAGAAATAGTCAAATCTCCTGGCACACTACAACTGTTTCCAATTCCACCTACTATTTGGAGGGATATCTCTATGGATTTTATTACAGGCTTACCAAAATCCGACAATAAATCAGTCATCATGGTGGTAGTTGATCGCCTTTCCAAGTATGCTCATTTCTATGCTCTTCAACACCCATTTACAACATCCACAACTTTTCATGGATCAGGTCTTCAAGCTTCATGTCATGTCGCATTCTATTGCTTCTAATCGCGACCCAACTTTCACCAGCAATATTTGGAAATAACTATTCAAGCTACAAGGCACCCAATTTCATCTCAGCACAACATATCATCCCTAGGTGGATGATCAAACTGAAGTTGTCAACAAGTGTTTAGAAAAATATTTGAGGTGTTTTGCATCAGAAAAGAAAAATCAGTGGGCTCAATGGTTACCCCTATCTGAATGGTGGTACAACACTTCATACCATACAACTACCTGCATGACTCCTTTTGAAGCAGTATATGGACAAAATCCACCATCAGTTCTCTCATATTTATCAGGTGTATCGAAGGTCCAGACGGTTGACCAAATTCTTACAGTTCAAGAGGCTATTCTTTGTACCCTCAAAGAGAATTTGGTCATGGCCCAGAATCACATGAAGCAAAAAGAAGATCACGGTCATTCTGAACGTCATTTTGCAAAAGGGGATCAGGTGTTTCTTTGACTTCAACCTTACAAGAAAACTTCTCTCAAGGTTGACCATTGTCAGAAGATGGTGCCCAAATTTTATGGTCCTTATACAGTTCTCAAGCATGTGGGATAGGTGGCCTATCAGTTAGCTTTGCCCATTCATTCTAAGATACATCTTGTTTTTCATGTTTCATGATTAAAGAAGGTGATTGAAACTAAGTGCCAAACTCAAACCAACCTTCCTGATTAGGATGAAGAAGGATCCATTTGGCTACAACAACAAGCAATTTTGGACTAGCGTGAGCGTCGCCTACATCAATGAACCATCAAGGAAGCGTTAGTCCAGTGGAAAGATACAACTCCAGCAGATTCCACTTGGGAACAAGCTATCATTCTGCAACAATTTCCACATCTCAAGCCTTGCAAACAAGGTTGTTTTTAAGGGGGAGGACATGTTAGGGACCTAACCTCTCACATAGGTAGAACAATGTATTATGATGTAATAAAGGTCAATATTAATAAGGCCTTGTAATACAGTTGAATAAGTTGAATGTAAGAAGACCTAATATATTCTTTCGCTTCTAGAAGGATCCTCCTCTAGATGGGTCTATTGATAGACATATTTAGTATAAATAGGAGTCGAGGGTATGAGAACCCTAGCTTGGATATTATTGTAATAGAGATCTTCTTGAATGGAGGTTTCCCCCTTGAAGACACCTGTGAACATTTCTCTTAGAATCAAAGTGATCTTTCTGGTGTTATTTTGATATCAACTCAGTGTTATTGTGGTGATTGTTCTAGTTATATTGTTGTTTATCTGCCATTTCTAGCATTTTATTTATGTTCTGCATACTTTTTATATCTGGCATATTACAATGCCAATGCATACCATACCATACCATACCATACCATACCATTTCCAATGCATACCACATAATGGCAAGGAAATGCATACAATTTCCATTGGCAATGCATACCATACCATACCATTGCCAATGCATACCATACAAGGAAATGGCAAGGCAATGCATACCATTTCCATTTCCAATGCATACCATTGCCATTTCCATTTTAAATTCATACCATACCATACCATTGCTTCATGTCTTGAATATTGTAGGGTTTTTATGTGTCATCTTGTATTTTCACAAGCATTTGTTATCTAAACCCTAGTTTATGATTTCATATTCAACCCCTTTCATTTAATGATTACTTGTGTTAAGGGTTGTTATATTTATCCTTTTGTAACTTATTTAATACCATTTATTGGCTTGGATAGGCATGGAAATGTTATGGCATGACATTGGAAATTTATATTTATTGTTATATAGGTTAAAATGGGAAACTACATGACAAGGCATGGGAAGCTACATGACAATGGCATGGATTGGAAAGGAATGGAAATGACATGACAATGGAATGGAAATGACATGACAATAGAATGGCATGGAAATGGCATGCCAATGGAATGACATGGCATATCTTGGAAAGGAATAGCATTGGAATGGAAATTTTATGATATGAAAAGGCATGGAAATGGCATGGCATGGAATGGATTGGAAAGGAATAGCAATGAAATGGAAAGGTTTGAAAATGGCATGGAAATGTGTGACAATGGCATGGCATCAATAGGTTTCTGGGATTGGGTTTGCGAGGGTCCTTTGTCACCTTGTGTGCTCTAACCCAAACGTTGGGTAGGAATGTGAAATAAACTCTCATAGATGGTGAAGGGAAAAGAATAATGGTTTCAAGTCTCCCTAGAGGAATTTTCGTAGCATAGCATTACTTTCTATAGTGTGTCATGAAATGTAACCTCAAAACCTTTATTTGTAGGTGGAAAATGATACCCATTCTAAGATTGAGTTTCCATGTGAACTCTTTCGTTCTATTGATCAAAATCAATAAGTTCAGTGGACATCATGGAAGACTGAATAAATTTTATTAATAATTGAAGGGTTTAACAAAATTTACATATACCCACTACACAATCTAAACAAACATGTGCATTAATGAGTCCTTGACTAGTCGTTTTGGAATTTATGAAGGGTTACACATAAATCAAATGATTTTATATATTTCATGCATAGAAAGAGGTGAATAAAGTGTGTTCCCTAGAAAATAACATTGAGCTGAAATTGTTAAGTGATTTACAAATATGTAGAAGATAAATGAGAATTTATATTTCTATAATAAATTATTGTAATATTCCATTTTTAAGGTCACAATATTTTCAAGTGACCATTATTTGAGTGTGTATTGTCATTGGATTTAGATGGAGATAATTCAAGAGGTATTCCATATCGTTGGTTGTGAGTTAGAATATAGATATCCACAACATTCATGCAAATAATTTAGAAGGGATGATCTATCGATGATGTAGAGATACATGGTTGATTAGAAAACAATGCTACTTGAGAACCATTAATTTCTTATGTATTTAACACTTAGCAATATGTTCCACCATAATATATTCCTTAATGCATAATGCAAGTATTTATAATTACTTTAGAAACAAATAAAAGGATTAATACACATAAGATTCATACACTTTTGAATTTAGACACTTTGAAATTCATATATTCATCAACATCAAAGGTAGACACAATGAGAATCATAAAAAATGTTCCATGAAATGTATGTATATATATATATATATATATACTCAACATCGTCTAAATTGTACATTTTTTACAAAATGGCAACTCGTTCCCAATATACAAAGTGACAACAAGTGCCCTAACATAAAAAAAACATTTATAACGTGGCCTAGCTATAAAATGGAAATAGTTGGTCAAGCATTGACCATTTCCACCCTCTCCACCATCAAGAGCATCCTGTAAATCTATCTTTCTTCTCTTTCTTAAGGATGCACCTCGAGAGGTTCTAGGCCTAGACGTGCTTTGACACTTTGGATACTCCACAAAGAATAAACAATGTTATAAGTTTTTTTCATCAATGAATTAATAGACATACAAATTGATACTTTCTAATTTAACCTAAGACAACTCACCACATATGAAACTATCAATCATGAGGGTGTTACCCTCCTTCACAACCTCAATCTCCCTGCAATGCCATCCTCCATTAGTTACAAGGATCAAGTCAAGAAAGTTAAACAAATATGTGTAAAAACAAATTCATGAAACATAAAAAATTATCATCAATGCATTATCTTATCATGGATATCTCAGACATCGATGGAGATTCACTAGCAAATGGAGCACTAGGTTGTACAACTTGCTCCGAGACAACCTCTACTATGGAAGTCTCTATCGATGGGTCCAAAAATGGTGGTGGGGGTGGGTGGTATACAGGTGGGTTGTGATGGACCCTCGGAGGATGTAGAAGTGACTCCAACACCCTAGGTCTGGAGAAAGGAAACCCATAAGCAATTCCTATGTTCCCAAGGGGTGCAATACTACTATACCTAGCAAATATATCGATGATCCACATATATATGAATAAAATTGAACTATTAGTACAAAATAGTAAAATTTGAAAACATAAACGTAAAAAATTAGAGAATTATACGATATTTAACTTTATGCATGATACCTATCATGTTGGTGACTTGTCCATCCCAGATGGACAATCCCTGACATCGACTTGTGCCAAATCCTTTACAAACAAGAGAACATATAAAACATTTGAGGATGTCATAAAATAAATAAATGACTATGTTGAATCTATCAAATGTGATACATACCTGTGTGTACGTTGTACCCAATGAACATGCTTCATCTACTGCTACATCAGTGATGGGGCTAGAAACCGATGCATCCATAGGCGTAGAGGGTCTGATGCTGGGACTCAACAACTACAAAACAACATACAATCAAATATCTATATAAATACACAAAATAAAAAATAAATATATAACAATGAATAACATAGAGAGGGTTAAGATACTAGCCGCCTCCATGAAGTTATGTTGTTCATTGGGCTCTCTAGGCCCATAACATGTCTACCTGCAACTTGAGCATATGTGAGGTTCATATGGACGGATGTTATGTCCATGTGCCCTCTCCTCATTGTACTCTCATGTGCATGTTGATGGTCCAACTCCTCTATCGATGTCACTGGAAGACACCTCCTGCCGAGATAGTGCAACAAAGCTATTGTGTTGCACTAGGCTACGAGTAAATGAGGAGATGGCTAGATGTACTTGTTGCAAGTTCTCTGCAATAGGAGGATTTTGGGTAGGGGTTTGGGCCTTTTCCTAAGGGGATGGGGACCTAACTCGGGGTCACTCCTGGCATGCTCTCGGTACTGTGCGGACCCTCGAACCACCCCATGGACATAACCAATGTAAAAGTAGTTGACATGCTTACCCGTAATAAACTCAACCCATAATTTTCTCAAAAAATATAACGGCGTCTCCTTATTATTGCAAGGAGGTTTATCAAAAACCATGTACCACCTATCCATCAAGTTTTGACTAATCTGGGGATGCATGCACCAGTCAATGTAGATGCATTTCCTAGTCAATGATATTTCTTGTGAATTTATAGGATCCCTAAAAATAGACAATATTTGTTGTTTTGAAATGCCCAGTTCTTTGACTTGGTTTATGTCCAAACTAGTGCTATAGTACTCATACATCTGTGCCCTATAATCAGAAATATAGGTAAATTTCCCTTGGACACTTGCAATGGAATGCACAATGATGTCTGAAGAAATGGAAAAGGAGACTATGCTAGGATCTCTATTCTCCCTTAATCATTTCTCAAGGGTTTGTAATATAACCAAACCCTCATCAATTTCAGTGTTTACATTGTGTGGTGGTGGTGGGTTGGGGTTCTCATCTTCTTGGTTTTCTAGTGAATGATTTAAATTGTCTTGGGGTTCCATTGTATTATATATGTTGGAATTAAAAATCCATGGCATGTAGATTAGGTTCCTTTTTTATTTAAAATACAAAATTACATTTTGTTTTAGATTTAGATTATTGAGAGAAAAATACTATGGAATGACTAAATTGGATTAAAATTAAGAAATATGTAACATACATGGACACAATGGCCCCTCCTCCTTTCTTCCTTTTCTCTATCTCCACTATGTTTTCCCAATGAGAAAAGCACGAGCGTGATTTGTGCACAATGGGCACAAATCGTGCTCTAGCCCTTAATATATTTTTATCAGTAAGACCGCACATGCGGTTTTTCCACTCAACCTACATAGCAATATACGTGGAGGTTAGGCCATATACGAACCTATAATTATAGGAAAGCATGCACGTTCCTAAGAATGCACATGCATTCTTGTGAGTGCACGTTCTTAATCGTGTCCTTGCCACTTTTTCGACCACCAATTTCTTGCACTCACTCTAACATTCTTTTTCAAATCTTAATCATTTTACATTAACAATATACAAATCAATTTATTTATTAACTTTTAAATCTATGCAATCAAAATTTATTGTGATCTCAATTAAATAATTTTATTATTTAAAAAATACAAAAGTGTATGTTTTTTAAATCATTATTATATATTATTAATATTAATATCTAAACATCCCTCATAAATATTAAAACAAATAAGCATAAGGTTTTTTCAATAAAAATGATGATTTTGTTTTCCTCCTTATCATAATCCCAAACATACAATACGCCATTATTTATTATTACAATACGCCATTATTTATTATTACTTGTAGAGATGATTCATAAATAGAAATAATTTATATATTCAATGTACCAAAAATTTTAATAATATATAAAGTCCCACTCTAATACTTTCATCATCATTATTGGAACCTTGTTTATTATTAGTCCCTCCCTCCAGCTAGGGACTACAAAATTTACTTGGTGGTCAACCATCGTTGACCACCTATTAACTGGTACATTTTTCTTTATTAGTTGGTGTATTTTGGAGTTTCTTAGAAGATTTAGCAATGTTATGAAAAACAATTTTATTGTTTTTACTATTTTGGAAAATATAAACAATTTTTATATTCTTTAATTTGGTAATTTCAATTTTTTGATTGGGTGAAGGGTTGTGATGCAACTTAATTAGTCTTGGTATGCTGAAATTTTTATCACTATTTGTCACAAATTACAAATCATTTAAAAATTTAAAATTTTAAAAATAACCACGTAATCTAATTGTTGCAATTGAGAAAGAATTATTGCAGTCGAGAGATTGTTGCACTCAATTGTTGTTGCAACATGGCTATCTGCATGCACACTCGACAGAAAATAGGCTACCACCTATGTCATTTGTTGCAGAAGGAAATAACGTCTCTAGAATAGAGGAGGCGTCATGGGAGGGTGTCGTAATCTATAGGTCGAGCGCCTCATTTTGAGTATTGTACTACTCTCGGCCTCTCAAACCCCCAATTGGAGTATTGTACTACTTTGGAGAGACTTAGCCTTTCTAAGTTATCCTCAACATTATCAAAGTACATAGAGTCTTCCATGGGCATTAGGATCATGAGAGGAATAAGAGATTATCCCTTGTGGATTTTGATTCAAATCTCAATCGATGTCACTCGGAGAAAGAGAGATTTGAAACTTGACTGGGAGAAAGATAGATTTGAAGCTAGACTGGGAGAAAGAAATATTTTAAGCTCTACGGAATCATTCAGACATCCATAACCTTAATGTGCAACAGGTAAATATCTAATTTTCCGTACCCTAACGATTTCTTCAAACTCTAATGGAAATATTAGAGTACAGTACATTACATTACAATTTCTTACCTTATAGTTCTCGTGTGGTTTGTCGGAATCCCTCACTAGATGTAACTATAACTCTGTTACACGGATATGATTCTCCGTTGTCAACACGTTGGTTCCTTGAAGTACTAACTACACCGTTGAGTTGAAGGGAATCCATCCAAGTTCATATGGGCCATAGCAGCCAGTTCATGGATGTGCCAATCCAGACTCACTCCCTTTTCTCAGTCCCTCCATAAATCTTGTAAATCCCTCCTCGCCCTGTGGATGAGAGGAACCATAGCCTGGTCATGTCGTGGTCTTGTTTTTTCAAGTGACCTTTTGGGTTTTGATTTCAAGTGCATTGTGGACTAGAAGATATGTCATTCCCTAGGTCGCAACTATGTCCATGGTCATTCTAGTCGGTCTATGGGGATGATGAATGCTTGCAGCCTACTCAAATGTTGGATATATATTCTTGAGTTGAGTGTTGAAATATAAATCAATTATTTTCAAGGAAAAGGGAGCCCACGCAATGGAGACGAAGGTTGTTTTTCTTGGCCTCATCAAGAACCAAAATATATTCATTGCAATCTCTGAAAAGATGAATTCCATGTTCAAACATGAAGAGTGTCAAAGTTATTCCATCAACAACTTGGCATTGATGGTGTATCATTCTTTGGCGAGCGATGAGGTGTGTTGTGAAGTGCTACAAAACTACGAGCAGGAATTGGATTATCTATTTGACAATATTTTTGAATCCGACACACTAGTGGATAACCACATAATTTTTGTTTGTGTTACAGAAGGTGATATCAAGTATTGAAACTTACAATTCCAAAAATGCATGTAAAACCATGTCAAATTTGTAAGGAAAAAAATGGACTTATTCCATCCATATAAATGTCCACATCACATGCAAATGATGCAAATTATTTTTTGTCTGGGCCAAATTTTGTTTGAAAGTAAAAACAAGTTCCAAAGGAGGAACATGTGATGGACAATATTGAAAGAGGGACGGTAGTGAATAAATGATAAGGCAGAATATGGGCCACCACAAAAGACAGGTTTGATGATAACTTAATCTTCCCATGGAAGTATAGACATGAGCTCTTCGATGAGTAGGGGAATGTTTCTTGGAGGGAGAATAATTAAGATTTTCTCAATCTGCAGCTAGAGTGGCCATCGTGAAGATGAAGCACATGAGCATCAGCACAACAACTCCGTTATGATTCATTCTCCCACTCTAAAACTGAAATGTCCTTCAAAGCTTAGTGAGACCTATTCTTAGCTATATGCATGGATATAAAGAGAGATAAACTCTCCTATCATAATGTCCTACCTACACCAAGAAGATGGAAAAGACACTGAAATTTTCATATTGATTGGGAGAAACCATAGAAACCTTAAGACTAGTGGCGATAGAGAAGGCGTTGAAGCAATTGTAGAGAAAAATGATGTCGAGGGCTCTTCTAGAAGATGGGTCCAATTCAGCCTATACAGGTGAGATTCACTACACAGAAAACAAAGCATGGTTTTCTTAACCATTTGGTATCATTTCGTACAATGGCAAGTACATGAAATCCCTTGATTTTTGTGTGCAGGTGTCATTCCTCAGATTAAATTACATTAAAATATTTCACATCCTAACATGGAAAACCCATGCATGCCAACAACACATATTCCAAGATGTGCATACTTGTCATAGTTAACCTTTACATGTAATGAAACTTGCATGCCCGCTTCCCTTTGATGATGGCATGTATCTTACACATTCCTAAGAGTAATAAACTAACATCAAAAAACCCAAAAAGAATTTTCGGCGAATTAGAAAGAGGGTCTCGAAAGCGTGGACTGGGTGGTCATATCAATAATTATGATGGTATGCTCAGGGTTGATGTGTTTTTATGATATAAAAACTAACATATACATCCCATCTGTAAACGAGCATAAGATATATCTACACCACATCTGTAAACCAGCATAAAATAAGAACATATGTTCGAGACGTTAACTTTACTATGCCCAAGTCACCATATGAGAGGAGAGAAAAACATTTCCATTGGTATGAGAGGAGCTCACGTCCCTCGCCTATCTTCAAATCCACATAACGAGATTAGAAAACTTAAGAAATAACCAAAATATCACGCCTCAACTAAAACAAACAACCTTTAATTTTTTAAATATCATTTTTCTTTCATTTTATGAATGCATTTAATGGTCTCTCCTTACCTTTTGAAAAACATGTTCTAAAATTATTATCTAAAACTTTATTGAGGGGAGCCACCTTGTTGTTGGTGGATCCACCTAGTTGCTTCGAAAAATATTATTTGAAATATATCATATTCGCTTGAATGTATGTGGTTGGTGCCTCGTCTGTTAATGGTGTTTGTTTCCTGAAGAAGATGTAATATGCGATATAATATAAGTTTATAGATGGACTATATGGCATAGTCGACTGGTAGGAGAGATATTATATTGATCTACATAAGACCAGTTGTGATTCACTATTTATTCCACAATTCTTCTATATACATATTAAAAAAAATCTAAAAATCTAATTAGAAAATATCAAAAAGCTTTTTTCCATTTAAATTTAATGAACTAACAATGAACCGTAACAACACAAACAAATAAGCAATGGAAGGATGGCCTCAAAAGATTTGATTATTCAAAAAACCAATTGTAATTCTTTTCTCTTTGAAACAAACTATACACGAGAAACCTGCATTACAATCCAGTCCATGCCTAATCCAATCCCTGAAGGCAGGGACTTGCTGCTCTACAACTTTTCTTGTTTTAATGTTTATTTTTTCTTTCATTTGTATCATCATTATTGGAACTTAGTTTATTATTTTGTCTTTCATTTGTATGATCATATCCATTATCTAAAAGATAATATAGGTTTGTGACTTACATTTACAACATTTGGTGACCTTGAAGATGTGTTAAAAGGTTAGGGTCTTAGTTATTGCGGGGAGAGGTTCTTTCTACAGTCTAAATTTGACAGGTGGTACATGAGATATCGATGATCAATTCAAAAGGGATGTATATATCTTTTTGGAATTAAGAATTTGATCAAATGGTGAGATATTGCTTCATATATTTAATTAGGCTAACATATATTATAATTAATAAATCAAGCAAAGCATTCAATCAATGTATCATGGGCTTGATAATGAATGAATCAATCAAATCATTCAATCAATATATCATGCACTAAATAATAACATATAATCCTCATTAAATTAAATACAATGTTTTTTAAAGCCATGTCCAAAACACCATAGAAGTCCTCCTCAACACATAAGCAAGTTAATGCTAGGATTTGAAACATGCTTTACCATGGCTATCAAAATTGCATCTACGACCATGTATGTCGGTATTTATAAATTTAATTTGAAAAATAACATATTTAAGAAAAATTCCAATCACTATAAATTGTGAAATGATTGTTTAGTTTTTAACATCACTAATTAACTAGATCGTGCACATTATCTCCATCAGAAAATAAGTAAGATATTTTTCCTTTTCCATAGTGTGTGATGATTGGATCAAGCATCCCGCAATTCCAATTTTCAATTTAACTTTTAGTATACAAAATTGGTAATGATGGAACAATTTTTTTTGCGATGAGAACTTTTGATTTCACTATCGATACATAATTGATAATTATCTACAAATCATAACTATAACCATATAAGTTAGGTGCAAAAGTGAACTTGAGCAAGGTAGTTAACTCAAGCAACATAGTTTAGCATACTCAATCGAGTCAACCTTACCAACATATAAGTAACTTAATGGAATATGGAACAATTAGCATGGTTAATAAGTGATGAGAAAATGGAGGAACAATGGAGAAAGGACCGTGATGCAAAGAATGAATGATAATCAAATGGAAAGACAATGAAAAAATGATTTTGAAAGAAAAAAACCGCAATTTCAAAGATTAAATAAGGATGGTTGGGAAGAACATAACAGTAAAAATAGAGATCAAGTAAGAGCACATCGACAAAGACAATGGAGAGGTGTCGACAAGGTAATGACAAAAAATAAACCTATTTCTCTGACATGCACCAATCACGAAAATCATTAACCAATAGTGCTAGATGATGATGAACTTTGAACAAAATCCAATGTACCAAAGATTTCATATGAAGATCAAGTTATTACACATAAAAAAAAATTGCGAACGAATTGATAAATTGGGTCAATAATCAAACGTGTTTAGTGTGTGAAGAGTCATATCCTGACATTCAAGTGGTGACTACTAATACAAGTCTAATGTGTACGAGATGTAAAAGAGAAGGTGACAATCATAGATTTTCATTTCAAAACCATATGAATCAATCTATCATAGGCTAAATAATGGGCTAAATAATGAATGGAAAATCAATCTATCATGGGCTGAATAATAATCTACAATCTACAATAAAGTGAATGGAATGTTTTTTAAAGCCATGTCCAAAGCACCATAGAAGTCCTCAACATGTAAGAAAGTTATTTCCTTCACCAATCTTATTGGATCTCCTTTCTTATCAAGGTATGGAATATATTTGAAATGTTGAAAAATTATTTTAAAAGTATTTGAAAGTGTTAATGTATTTTTAATGGATGATGCAACATGATAGAACTTTATGCTAGGATTTGAAACATGCTTTACCATGGCTGCCAAAGTTGCATTTACAACCATGTTTATCGATATTTGTAATTTTAATTAAAAAAAAATTATAAATTAAGAAAAATGACATTCGCTATAAATTATAAAATGATTGCTTAGCTTTTAACATCACTGACTAACTAGATTGAGCACAGTATCTCCATCAGAAAATAAGTAAGATAGTTTCCCTTTTCCATAGTGTGTAATGATTGGATAAGCATCCCGTAATTCCAATTTTCAATTTAACCTTTTTTGCAATGAGAAATTTTGATTTCACTCTCGATATATAATCAATAATTATTTGAAAATCATCAGTGAACTTGAGAAAGGTAGGTAACATAAGAAACATAGTTTAGCATACTAAATTGAGCCAACCTTACCAACATATAAGTAACTTAATGGAACATGGAACACTTATCATAGTTAATAAGTGAGGATCAAAGGGAAGAACAACAAAGAAAGGATCGTGAAAGAAAAATATTGCAAGTGTGATGAATGAATGAGGATCAAAGGGAAAGACAATTGAAAAAGAATTCTAAAAGAAAACGTCTTAAAATTGAAAAGAATGAATAAGGATGGCAGGGAAGAGAATATAAGTAAAAATAGAGATAAAGTAAGATCACATCGACAAAGACAATGGAGAGATGTCAACATGGTTATGACAAAAACTAAACATATTTCTCTAACAGACACCAATTAGGAAAAACATCAACCAATTGTTCTAGATGATGATGAAATTTTAACCAAACCCAATGTACCAGTGATTTCATGTGAAGATGTAGTTACTGCAAATAAAAACATTTGTGAAAGAATTGATAAATTGCATCATATTCAAATATGTCGTATGTGTGAGGATTCATATCCCAACATTCAAGTGGTGACTAAAAATACAGGTCAGATGTGCATGAGATGTAAAAGAGAGGGTACCAGTCATAGATTTTCATATGAAAACCATATCAATTCAAGGTTGCAACCTTTGTTCCTTACAAGCCTTACACAAGTCGAAGAGATATTGATACCACGAGCTAGTCCAATTTTTCAAGTAATGTATTCAATATGTGGTAAATACAAATATAGAGGACACACCATAAATTTTCCTCAAGTCGTTAAATATGTTGCCAACAAATTACTTTATAATATTAAATACTTGGATTTAATGATTGTTGTATAAAAATGGTTTGCCAAGGATCAAGCTATGATTTCATTGTTAGAAAGAGAAGAGTAATGAACACATTATGGTATAGGATTAAGAATGATCCATATTTTATTGGTGATGAAATTGAAGTTCACGCCCTTGATGAGTTACCATAAAATGATCGACAATGATAAAAAAAATGAGGATAAAAGGGAAGAACAAAGAAGAAAGGATCGTGAAAGAAAAAGACTACAACTACATAGAATGAAAGATGATCAAAGGGAAGGACAAATAAAAAATGATTTTGAAAGAAAAGGATTTCAATTGAAAAGAATGAATTAGGATGGTAGGAAAGAACATAGAAATCAAAATAGAGATCAAGAGAACATCGACAAAAAAATTGGAGAAGTGTAAACAACATGATAACATAAACTGAAGTAACTACTCCATGGAAGCAGGTGAGGAAAATTGGACAATGAGTTGCTTATTGTTGTTGGATCTAGGGTTATGCTTAATTCAAAATTTTGTACTAGTGAAAGACTTGTCAATGGTTCCCTTGGGGTATTTGAACATATAGTGCATAATCCTGGAACATCCCCTCTTGAACCTCCCACATATGTTTTAGTAAGATTTGATAACTATGTGGGAGTTTTGTGGGATGAACTATTCGCTTAGAATATTCCTATTATACCTATTGAAAGAGGTAATAATAGAAAATTTTCATGGATACTTTCTTAGGATTAACAGTCCATAAGTCCCATGGATTAACATTAGAGAAGGAAACTATTAATATTGGAAAGATAGAGCAACAAGGTCTCCCTTTTACTGCAATATCTCGAGTTAAATATTTGCATGGTCTTTGATTTCAACCTCCATTTCCATATGATCAATATGAAAATATCCATCTTAAATATGGATTTATCATGAGTCGAGAGGGATAAAATCCCTCGAGGTACAAAACTTTCCTCAAATTTTTTACTATAAAAGGAGGTTTGCACGTTGAGGGATTTGATCCCTCTTGGTGCATGATAGATTCGGAGTTAAGATGTATCTACCATAATACCAAGTAATATTGTTTTCTTATTTTCCCACTTTTTTCCTTCCATTCATGATGATCCATCCATCCAAAATGAATTCTTTTCCATCTCAATATTTGATGGTTGGTTGTTGGATAATTTTCTTTCCTTTGATTCCATGTATTTTTGTTGTAATTTATCTAATTTATATTAGTTTTGGATCTCTGATAATACTCCGTTAAATAATGGTCAAGTGTGATGCCCTGTTCCATGAATATTGATGAATTTTCCATCTTCTTCTTTGATAATATTGATAACAATCTTCTTGTCTTCCTTGAAATCTTTCTTGGTAATGAGGGTGTCGATATGGTTTCACATCTTGACGGTTTTCATTCACTTTGAATACCCATTTCATTTGCATGTGTTTTTTCAGAGATAATGGCATCCTCTTTTCTCTTTACTTGGTCTTTGATTACTCTATCCTTGGAGATAATACCATCATATTTGACCTATACATTATCTAAATGGAGTTCAACTTCTTCAAGTATCTTCTGATGACCTTCTTTAGTGTTGTCTTATTTCTTCTTTTGAAGCTACAATGTGAGCCCATCTATCTAATTATGACATCCTTATTCAATTTGGTTATTGACTAGTCCTAAAACTAGTCCAAAGAACACTTGTTTGAGGCTAGTTTTAGGACTAGTCAAAAACCCTAATTTCCACAAACTGTATTTACCAAATTATAGTATATTAGAACCTAAAATTTCTACCATGGGTACTTAGATATGTCTCCTCAAACTCCTAAAAATTTCATAGTCTAAAACTTCATTGAAAAAAAATTTATAGAGAAAATTCCAAGATGATTCATTTGAGACTGATTTCAAGATTAACCAAAAACCCTAAATTCTNTTTAGGACTAGTCAAAAACCCTAATTTCCACAAACTGTATTTACCAAATTATAGTATATTAGAACCTAAAATTTCTACCATGGGTACTTAGATATGTCTCCTCAAACTCCTAAAAATTTCATAGTCTAAAACTTCATTGAAAATTTTTTTATAGAGAAAATTCCAAGATGATTCATTTGAGACTGATTTCAAGATTAACCAAAAACCCTAAATTCTACAAT
>SNQJ01S0028311.1:99498-124732 GCA_010110895.2 Picea sitchensis
TATTATTTTAAAAATATTTCTTCATCTAAATTGGAAATCAATTAATCTATTTTAAAATTATATTTTTTCTTTAATAATAAATGAATCTAGTTTTAAAATTTTAGATTAATTAAACTTGTATATGGTTCTAAAATTATTAGTACATTAAATTGGATATTAATTAAATCCTTTCAAAAATGTTTTTTCACTCATTCAACCCACACTAGTTCAACACATAATTTGAAGAATTCATTTTTATAGAAATAATTTGTTTTTTTCCATATAAATTAAGAAGTTGGAATCATCATTCTTAGTGAACAATTTAGATGACTTGATTATGACAAATTGCATTGTACATAGAGATATGGGTGCTAAAAGAAATGCATTGTACATAGAGATATGGGTTCTAAAAGAGATGGGTTAGATTTGAGTCTTTATGTCTTTCTTGATTCATTTTTACATAACCAATGTTTTTCCATCATGTTATATATGTTTATTCTAATTAACAAGATTTATAATGTGATAAAGTCTATTGTGAAGTAATATTTTTACTTAGGAAGTTAGTAGAACTTCTAATAATGTCATCTCAATCTGATTAATAATCAAATGAGTGAGTCCAATTTGGGGTCTTTCTCCTTTATGTTGATTATGGAACTTGACTTTTTAGATCAGATTCATGATTTGGTTTTCCTCTTCATTGGGATACATTTTCTCCTCATGAACAAAGTTATTGACCTCCTCTCTAATCTAATTTATGATCTAATGAATCATTATGGTCTATGGTCTTTCTCCTCTACACCAATGATGGAACTTGACCTTTGCGATCCAATTCATGATTTGATTTTCCCCATTTTTGTTTGACAAAATAGGGTATTTCCACACAAGATGAACACCTTAAGTGTAAGGTACCATATGTATTATAATAAGTAATGAATGAATGTTGCAACAAATACCAGTGAGACAACAAAATATATAGAATAACAACATCAACAATGATATCTTTATTGATAGAAATTCAAGTTCACTTCCCTCTTTGAGGGGGAAACCTCCAATAGAGAATATCTCTATTACAACAATTCTCAAGAAAAAAAATTATCATGCCTTCTACTCCTATTTATACTAATTTTGTTTTCTAAGTAACATTCTATAGGAATATATTTCTAGAAGCGGAAGCTTCTATTAAGTCTTCTTACATTATCTACTTGTTCACATTATTATATAGGCTTGTTGATATTTGAATCTATTAAGACCGAAACAACAACCTCACGAGGATATGAATCCCCCTACGTTTTTATATAGGTGGTACTCCTCTTTGAACAAGAGATATGTCTTGAATATATTGGATTAGGAAGAATGCTTAGACAACAAATTCCATATATTTATTGCTTGCATTTTTACATGAAATGGTTATTCAATAACCTCATATGATCTTCAAGTGCAAAAAGAAATACTTTAACAATAGAAAGATTGAAGGGAGGTTTCAATATCAGAATATCTCTTTTCTCAACATCATATATACATCCTTCTAGATCATATACAAATAAAGAATGCATCCATATCTTCCCAAAATAATTAGGAGAGAAGAGTTTTGATCATCACAAATAATTTTAAAAGTGTATTGCAGTTAAAACATAAGAGAATTTAATAAGCATACTTCAAACATCTCACACTTAGAATTCCCAAGATCTAAAACAACATTGAAGTCATGCCCCAAAGTAATTATTTGTGGATTTTTATACACGACTATGAATACTCCATGATCATATAAGAAAATTATTTTGAAGAATACAAGAAGAACACTCAATAATCTTAGCCTTATGCTCAATTCAAAGATTCAAGCATAAAACTTTGAGAAAATGGTGTAGAAGAAGAAAAAGAGTGGAAAATATGGAGACCTCTTTTCATTAATCAAAATCTTCACAGCATATTGATGTATGTCCCTTCTTCTTCTGATCCACTTCCCCTGCCCTTCTAATAATTACTTTTAATGAAAAAACGATTCTTGCCTTTTAAAAATTTGCTCTTCTAACTCCTTGAGGAAGTTAGGGTTTTCTCTTCTTGAATTTCACGTACACTTTTCTTCTTGAAACATTCACTTTAATCAATGAATTAATTAAGTCTCATTAATGAATTTACATCATTGAAATTCATATTTTGAATTTGACATGTTTCCTTCTTTAATAAAAAATTTAAATAAACTTTTATTTTTTCAAAACTTTAATTAATTGTCCTTTTAAAAGAGGGGTTGTGTTTTAATTTTCTGGATAATATAATAAAATTTTCATCCATTGATGTCATTTTATATTTTATCTTCATTGTATTATATTTCCAATGAGTCCTCCTGGGTGCAATTTTGATTCTTGGATCTCAAGATATGAGCTCATGAAGTCAAGGTGTCAAGCAGATTTATCAGCATAGGATAAAAATATGGATGTATTTTATTTTAATTTTTGAGAGAATTATGGAAAATGTTATCCCTCAATACATTTTTCATAATCTTCCTTGTCTAAATATATTTCCAACGAGGTAAATTTTGCGCAATTATGACTCCCGGATCTCAATATATGGCCCTCAAAATATTAACACTCAACAACCATTGCAATATTGGTCTTCTCTAGGCAATCTCGGCCCTTGATCAATTTTCATTTTCCCTTCATAAAAATTTGAATTTTTGGTAAAAATGTTATCCCAAATGCATGGTATTGTTGGAATATTTGGTGTATATAATAGTAAGTGTATTATACACTTAATAAGGAATAGGAGAAGAGAACACTATGGAAATTTGGTAATTTGACCTTCCTTGGGAAATTGATTAATAAAATAATATTTTAAATACCATGTTAACCTCCACCTCATGCCCAGTCAACATGATGAGTCATCCATCCATATGTTTCCATGTGTCTTCATGTGATAGGTCAATAATCTTCCACAAGTCATTTTTCCATTCCTTGCCACGTCACAAGTTGTATGGTGCCATATGCCTACCATGTGCCATCCCTCCATAGGTTGCAATGTGTAGCACTCTCATTGGATTCCATGTGTAATCAATAGTAATCTACCACGTTTCAAGTAACAATTGGTTTTTATGTGGATCCTTCTCACTAGTTAATGGTAAATCTTATAATGTAGTTTAATATAAGTTAAGTGTAGTGAAAATGTGATCGAGAGAAGTTAATGAAAGGGTAGTATAGGGGGAGGGTAATTCATGGGNGTGTAGGAAGTGGATGTCGAGTTGGAGGGTTTGGATAATTAGGGAGGTGAGGGGGTAAGGGAGTCCATGAGTCTGTGTGAGGGAGGAGTGAAGAGAAAATTAAGTGATGAAATGAGGGGGAAGAGGTAGGATGGAGATATAAGGAGTAAGGTGGGTGTGAGGAATGGTGGGTTCCAGAGAGGTTAGGGGTGAGATAAGTATGAGTTTGTCAACCCGACGTAGTGTGGTTGATATATTATTATAAGTGTTGAAGAAATGAAGTGAAGTATGGGAAAAGGAGAGGAGAGAAGAGTGGATCATGGTGGGTGTAGTAAATGAAACCACCATTCTATAATAAGAAGAAAATCATGGGTCTTGGGCCCAAAAAATTCAATAAAATACATGGTTTATGAACCCAAAAATTTATATGTATTTCCAAGAAATTAGGTTTGTTCCACATGGAAGAAGCACTTTTTTCTATTTAAACACAAACCTGTATATCTTGAGCATACAAACTCGGATTTTGAATCCAAAAAATGTGTGAAGAAGATGATATTAAGGGACACGCGATGAACTTATAATCTTTCAAGAATTTTCTCCTTTTAATATCATTGTTTTTATTATTCCAAGAGTCGGAAAATATAGATGACCAATTTTCGGTCAAAAACTGGCTCCAACTGCATAACAGTAACCCCCTATGGGTTGCTAAGAACCCAGAATCTAAAAACCAAATGCCCTCTCCATTGTGCTATGTAGTCTTCTTCGAAGTAAATTCTTGTAATTCTTCCTCTTCTATGGATTTATCTTCAAATATTATTCCCATAGAGAAATTGCCTTATTGTTCAAAACTTGAACTGAAGAAGAAAACTATGTACATACATGATCTACCTACCCTACCTTAATTTAAGGAAAGAGACACTTTCATGTGTAGGTATATTTCCAATGGAGCCATTCAAGCATCCATTCGATCTTTGGAATGAACTCCAAAACTAGTAAAAATATTGGGGCTTGTACCAATGAATCAGGAACACTCTCAACGTGTATTGGAGAAAAAATGAACCAGGTGTGCTAAGAATCTGACTGCATTGCTTCACCAACAATTATTTGGAACCATGATTCAATGAAATCAATTCTAGGTTGCTCAAGAATACTATCTTCTTTGATTGGATGAGGAGTTGGAAAGATAAGAATCCTTTCATCTTTCTCCTCATCTTCAACCACCTCCAAGGTTTTTGATTCATCAACAATGTCTTGAAAAGACTCTTCCTTCATGTAATGACAATATTTCTCATCATTTTTCTCAAGATTCATTTCTTCTACCAACTCTTCTTGCAACCAATGTTCTTGTGGTTGTTCATCATCTTTTGCAAGGTTGAAATCTTCTTGTGCATTGGGTGGAGGCTTCTCAATTTCATTTTCAAACTTTTTGTTTGAAATATATTCATATGGAGTATGTGAAGGTATGAAATATTCCTTATCTTATGTCCATATGGGAGAGGGTGGGTGGGAAATTGTTTCTACAAATAAATTTTCCAACACGTCCCAACTAGTAATGGTCCTTGGAAACAATGAATGGTACCATTCAAGAGAATCCCCTCATAGAGTCGGTAAGAATAATCAACATGTAATGTTATCTTCATTGAGATTGAAAATTTCACATGCAAATTGGAATCTAAAAATATGCTTATCTACATCTTCTGAAGTATTTCTAAAGAATGTAGAATTTTTTCCCATAAGAATATTGGGTATTTGAAAAACTGCTTCTGGTAGATTTAATGGAGTTCTATGAAAACACCTCCTTCTTTGGATAATTCTTTTTTTTTCTGCATCTTTTGAAGCCATTTATGGGCTTGGAGAAGAAGGAAAAGGAGCATCATGATATGAAAGAAAGTCCTCAAAAGCATCATAATATAATTCTTCTTGAAATTTTTGAATCATTTCAATGGAATTTCTTGGGATTTTAAAAGTTCTTTCAATGCAATCGTCAGGGAGTTCATCCTCCCGAATCTTTTTTTCTTCTTGACTCTTTTTGAGGTCATATAAATAACTCTAAATAATCATTTTATAAACCCCATTCATATAGAACAAGCAACAATCTTCTTGAATCTTCTTTTCAAAACTTTGAACCATGGAGACTCTGGTTCCTCAGTCTGATTTGAAGGAAGGCCTCAAATATCTTGAAAATAAATGGCTTCCCCAGTATGGTCGCCAAAAATGTTGATGTTTGCATCTATTAAGACCGAAAAAACAACTTCACGAGGATATGAATCCCTGTTTTTTTATAGAGGTGGTACTCTTCTTTCGATAAAAGATATGTCTTAAATATCTTGGATTAGGGAGAATGCTTAGACAACAAATCTCAGATATTTATTGCTTGTTTTTGTACATGAAATGGTTCTTCAATAACCTTATCTGATATTCAAGTGCAGCAGGAAATATTTTAACGACAAAAGGTTGAAGGGAGGCTTCAATATCAAAATATATATTTGCTCAACATCATAGATATATCCTTATGATCATATACAAATAGAGAATACATCCATATCTTCTCAAAAGAACTAGGAGAGAATATTTTTGATGATCTCAAAGAATTTTAAAAGAGTATTTCAGTTAAAACATAAGATAATTTGATAAGCATACTTCAAACATCTCACACTAAAAAAACGCAAGATCTGAAACATCATTGAAGTCATGCCCTGAAGTAATTATTTCTGGAGTTTTATTCATGAAAGATATTCTTCATTAAACAAAATATATGACAGTAATATACATAGTTGTGAATTCTCCATGATAATATAAGAAAAATATTTTGGAGAATACAATGGGAACACTCAAGAATCTCAGCCTTGTGCTTAGTTCAAAGATTCACGCATAAAACTTTGAGAAAATGATGTAGAAGAAGAAAAAGAGTGGAAAAGATGGAGTTCTCTTTTCATTGATTAGAAGATTCACTGAATATTGATGTATGTCCCTTCTTTTTTTTTATTCTCTTCCCCTTCCCTTCTGATAATTAATTTTGATGAAAAAATCATTCTTGCCTTTTAAAAATTTGCACTTCTAACTCCTTGAGGAAGTTAGGGTTTTCTCTTCTTGAATTTCCGGTACACTTTTCTTCTTGAAATATTCACTTTAATTAATTACTTAATTAATTCTCATTAATGAGTTGACATCATTGATATTCATATTTTGAAGTTGACCCCTTTCCGTCTTTAATAAAAGTTTTTAAATAAACTTTTATTTTTTCAAAAATTTAAATAATTGTCCTTTTAAAAGGGGGACTATGTTTTAATTTTATGGATAGGATAATCAATATTTCAGCCATTTAAACCAATTTAGATTTGATTTTCATCATCTTATCTTTCCAACGATCCTCCTGGGTGTAATTTTGATTCCTAAATCTCAAGATATGAGCTCGTGAAGTCAAGGTGTCAAGCAAATTTATCAACATATGATAAAAATATGGCTGGCATTTCTTTTAATTTTCAAGAACATTCTAAAAAATTTAATCCCTAAAGACCTATCCTATAATCTTACTCGTAAAAAAACATTTCCAATGAGGTAAATTTTGTGCAATTCCAACTCTCGAATCTCACAATATGGCCTTCAAAAGATTAACACTCAACAATCGTTTATTGGTCTTCTCTAGGCAATATGGGTCGTTTATCAATTTTCATTTTTCCTTCATAAAAATTCAACTTTTTGGTAAAAGTGTTATCCCACATGCATGGGAATTTTGGAATATTCAGTTTATATAATAGTGAGTGTATTATACACTTAATAAGGAACATGAGAAGAGAATACTATGGAACTTTGGTAATTCGACCTTCCTTGGGAAATTGATTAATAAAATAATATATTAAATACCAAGTCAACCTCCACCTCATGCCCAATCAACATGATGATTCAACCATCCATATGTTTCTATGTGGCTTCGTGTGATGGGTCAATAATCTACCACATGTCGTATCTCAATTTGTTTCCACGTGTCACAAGTTGTATGGCTCCATATGTATGTCATGTGTCATCCCTACATAGGTTTCCATGCGTAGCACTCTCATTGGATGTCATGTATAATGAATAGTAATCTTCCATGTGTCAAGGAACAACTGGTTGTGATGTGGAACCTTGTAATTGGCTAATAGTAAATCTTAGAATAGTTTAATATAAGTTAATTTTTGTGAAAATGTGAATGAGAGAAGCTAATGAAAGGGTAGTATAGGGGGAGGGAATTTGTGGGTGGTAGAGTTGAGGGAGTGGCGTAGGGTGAGGTAGGGGGTAGGGGTGGTAAATTGTAGGAAATAGAGTTTCAGGTTGGCAGGTGTGCAAAATGAGGGAGGTGAGGGGGTAAGGGAGTATGTGAGTCCACGAACCTACGGTGGGGAGATGAGTGAGGAGTGAAGAGAAAAAGAATCAATGAAATGAGGGGAAAGAGGGAGTATGGAGATATAAGGAGTATGGTGGGTGTGAGGAATGGCGAGTGCCCGAGAAGGGAGGGGTGATATAAGTATGATTTTGTTAACCCACCATATTATGGATGATATAATAATATAAGTGTTGAAGAAATGAAGTGAAGTATGGTAAAAGGAGAGGAGACAAGAGTGGAGCATGGAGGGTGTAGTAAATAAACCCGCCATGCTATGACAACAAGAAAATCATGGATCTTGCCCCAAAAAATTTAACAAAATACATGGGTTTGAACCCGAAAATTTAGATGCATTTCCAAGAAATTAGCTTTGTTCTTCACATAAGAAGCACATTTTTTCATTTAAATGCAAACCTGGATATCTTGAGAATACAAACTCGGATTTTGAAAAAAAAAAATGTTTGATGAAGCTGATACTGAGGGATATGTGATGAAATTATAATCTTTCAAAAACATTATTCTTTTAATATCATTTTTTATTATTATTCTAGGAGAGAGAAAATATAAATGACCAAATTTTGGTCAACAAGGCCTTATTTTCTAATGTTGGCCTTTATTATAAGGAAAATATATTATTCTACTTACGTGAGGGGTTAGGGAAGTTAGGTTCATAATATGCCCTCCCCCTTGAGAAACATCCTTGTCCTCAAGGCTTGAGATGAGGAAATTGGTGAGGAATGGTATTCGACTCCCACGTGGCATCTTTTGGTGGTGTATCCTTCAACTGAACTAAAAATTCCTTGATGGTGTGCTGACAAAGATGATGCTCACACTGGTCCAAGACTACTTGTGGTTGCAACCAAATGAAACTTTCTTCATCCAAATCAGGAAGAATAGTTTGAGTCTGGCACTTAGTTCCAATCACTTTCTTTAATCATGAGACATGAAAATAAGGATGGATCTTAGAGTGTAGTGAATCCCCCCTTCTCTCCTAGGGGTTGCGCAACCTCCTGGTCAAGGATATTCAATATACTGAGTTGAATCAGCTCTTCAGGCATCTGCTATACCTTGGAATCTGTTTACACAAGCCCCTGTTTGTTACCACGTAGGTTCAATTCACACGTGACCCCATTCTCTGGTGCTTCTGGTAACACTAAGTGGAGAGCGTTAGCTCCTCCGCTAGGCTCTTCTTCAATATGACCACGAGCTATAATCTCAGGCCAACCCCGTTTTCTACTTCAGGCTTCGGTGAGTTCTCATTCCTTCACACCCCACTCCCTCCAAAGTGACATTTCTCCAAAGTACTCTTTTCCTCGGAGCACACAGATCTCCATTACGTGTCCTTCCTAGATCCAACGGTCCATATCTCTTCACCTTCGTGACTTCAGGAAAATGTCTTCTGCTCCACATAAATATTTTGGATCTCTTTCTCACGAACTCTTTGATCTACTGCCACGTATCCTCCTTGATATCGATGGCTAGGATTCACTCCACAACTTCGATACTTTGACAATCCCACTCTCGAAACACTTTCAAACCTTCGAATACTCGGAGTTCCAAAGGACTCAGATGCTATCCTTCGTGCAACTCTCCAAGATATAACGGTCTGGAATGATCCTTCTTCATTGGAACATATCATGCTCGTTAATTTAGGGAATCTTAAATGGATCTTCCCTGTTGAAGAATACTCGCCTGCTACCTCTTTTGAGCTTGTTCTTCCTCAAAACCTCTAACTCCTCAGGGTGTTTCTTCGACACTTAGTTGAATTTTGACTCTGTGCACACCTTGAAACAAGTATTCCTCCATGACTTAGCTTCTTCATGGGTGACTGTGCACACCTTGCACCAGTTCTTACACTCTTCTACAAGTAAACTTCGAGGTATTCCTCTTGAGCTTTTGAGTGAGAAAGACTTTGTTGATGCACACCTTGCAGACAATATTCACACCTTGCATACAAATATCCATGTTATCTCTTCTGATCTTCTGAGTCGAAATAGACTCTGTCAATGCATTCATGGAAGAAAATATGCACACCTTTCATACAAAAGCTTAACGTTATCTCTTCTGAGCTTATGAGTCGAACTAGACTCTGTCAACACACACCTTGCGGACACTATGTGCTCCTTGCACAGGATCGTAGAAGAGAAATAATTGAAACTTATCTAATCATCATAGATTCATACATTCAAGCATGTAAATGCATTCATAACATAAGAACAAGTAATAAAAGAGAATTGCAATTAAACAGAAATCCTACCATTCATTCAGATAGACACAGTAACAACAACATTAGACATTTGGATCAATGCTCCTCTGTTATATTCATTCAAATGATACTTACATGGGCTCATACAAATCTATAAGCTTCAACCACAAATAACATTCAACAGTCTTCAACTAAGTTGCAACAACAATAATCTTCAGCAGCCTCATTTGGGCATACAATACATTTATTTATACAAAAAGGCTCATAGAGATTTTCCCTCTGACTACCTTAGTGCTATCCTATCAAATTAAATTATTTCAACAACCAAGGATTATTACAATAAATGATCGGTATAGACATATAATAGTGAATTCTTCAAATATGTACTGCCAACTACTACATTAAAGGAAATAAAATCCCCATTGATCTCATGTAATGGTTCAGCCTCTAAACATTTAAGATGTTCTTTAATTACAATCTTTTCAAATATTTGTGTGACATGCCCTCTTAAATTCAAAGTCACTTAAAAATTTGCACTAGGTTTTGAGTTTTCCTCCACTTGCGCTTTGATGACGATGCTCCTACATCATACTCCTCTGGAAAAAAATTCATGGACTATTGTCCATGAGCTCCTGCATTGACTTTCCATGCTTCTAAATATTTGCTTCATTTACTCAAATTGAATCCTCTATTGGGTGTCCTTTCCACTTTAGAAAATACTCAAAATAAGTCTTCCTCTTGGTCTTCTTACCAATCCTCTAATCTATGATCTCCTCCATCTGCAAATTTTCTGCTATAGGCATCTGCTTCTCCCACTAGATCTCTTTCTGATCTTCTGATCCTTTGGTGTCATCTTCCCTATAAGATACAGGTCTGAAATGTTGAATATGGCTGATATACCCACACCCTCTAGCAGATCTATCTCATAAGCATTGGCATCAAATTTTCTTAGGATATTTCACGGTCCTATCTTCTTCAACTTAATCTTGTTATATGTTCCCCTTGGGAACCTTTCCTTCCTGAGATGTGCCAAAACTTGATCTCCCACTTCAAATTGAAGTTCTCTCCTATGTTGATCAACTCTACGTTTATATTCGTTGTTGTTGTTCTGCAATTGTTCTTTGATCTAATTGTGAAGCTTCTGCATTTCTACAGCGAAGTCTTCTTCTACAATGCTTCTAAATTCACTCTGCTCCAAATACCTCAATTCTGATACTCCTCTTCGATTAATCCCATATACTATATGGAATGGAATATCCCTTGTACTCATGTTTGGTGAGTCATTGTATGCAAACTCCACTTGTGATATAATCTAATCCCACAGGCTATGATGTTCAGTGACCAGACTCCTCAGCAAATTTCCTAAACTTCGATTTACCACCTCAATTTGTCCATATGCTTGAGGGTGATATGTTGAAATGAAGGAAATTTATGTCCCCAGTTTCTTCCACAATTTCCTATAGAAATGACCAACAAATTTAGTGTCCCTGTCTAAGACAATACTCTTGGGCAATCCATGAAGTCTCACAACTTCCTTGAAAAACAAATTTGTGATGTGTGTTGCATCATTAGTTTTTTGGCATGGGATAAAGTGTGTTATCTTTGAGAATCTATCAACTATGAAAAATATGGAATCACTCCCCCTTTGTGTTCTTGGAAATCCCAATAAGAAATCCATGCTTATTTCATCCCAAGGCCTATCTAGAATAGGCAATGGTTGATGTAACCCAGTGTTTTGTCTCTTTCTCTTTGCATACTAGTAAATATTACATCTGTTCACAAACTTCTTCACTCCTTCCCTCATACCTGGCCAATAGTATGAACTACTCAATTCTACAAATATCTTGTCATGGCCAAAATGTCTTGCTATACCTCCACTATGTTTTTCTTTCAGCAGATTATCCCTCATCAAGAATTTTGGTATGCACAACTAACTACCTTTAAACAAAAATACATCTTGAATTAGATACTTTATCCACTGACTTATATCTCTAAGTATAGGATTTGCACATGCCTCATATGCCTCTTTAAAATCTAGATCATCACAATACATATCCTCAAGGTGTTCAAACCCTAAGGTTTTCACTTGAAATTCCTATAGAATCAGACCTCTCCTGCTCAATGCATCAACAACTTTGTTAGCATTACCAAAAATATGTTTAATGAAAAAAGTGAAATTTTGCATAAACTCTATCCACTTAGCATGTCTTTGATTTAACTTCTCTTGTCTGGTTATGAATTGTAAAGCCTGATTATCACTATACAAAACAAATTCTTTTGGAACAAGATAGTGCCTCCATTTCTTTAAGGCTTGAATTATTGCATAAAATTCTTTATCATACGTGGAGTACTTTCTCTTAGTTTCATTCAGCTTCTCACTGAAATATGCAACAGGTTTATTGTCCTGACTCAATATTGCTCCAATTGCTACTCCACTAGCATCACATCTTACTTGAAATGTCTTCCTGAAATCTGGCAAGACCAAAATCTGTTGTTCTGTTATCTTCTCCTTTAATATCCTAAAACTTTTCTCATCTTCTTTTGTCCACTTAAAAGACTTGTGTCTCTTCTTCACCATATCTAATATTGGTGCACATATACCATTGAAATTTCTAATGAACTTCCGATAGAAACTTGTTAATCCATGGAAGCTTCTCACATCAAATATTCTCCTTGGCAATGGCCATTCTTTGATTACTCTCACCTTCTCTGGATCCATCTTCAATTCATTTGAAGAGATCACAAAACCCAAGTAAATGAGTTATGTCTTCATAAAAGAGGAATTCTTCAGATTTATCAACAACTTCTGCCACTGCATTCTTCTCATCACTAGTGTTAAGTTCCTCAAATGCTCTTCTTTAGTTTTACTGAAGACTAATATATCATCCATATATACAATCGCAAACTTACCAATAAAATATTTTAATACCTCATTCATCAACCTCATAAAAGTACTCGGGGCATTTGTTAAGACAAATGGCATAACAAGCCTCTCATACAATCGTTCATTCATTTTGAAGGTTGTTTTCCACTCATCACCTTCTCTCATCCTTATTTGGTGATATCCACTCTTCAGGTCTATCTTTGAAAAATAATTTTCTCTGCTCAAACAATCCATTAAGTCATCTATCCTTGGAAAACAAAATCTGTACCTGATGGTGATCTTGTTTATGGATCTTCAGTCTGTACACATTCTATATCTTCCATCTTTCTTTGGACTCAACACAGTTAGTACTGCGCATGGACTCAATCTTTCCCTGACTAAACCTTTGTCCATCAAATCCTGGAAAAATATACGCTTCTTTGTTCGAAAAAATTTCTCCTAGTATTAAATCAACGTGATGGTTGATACTTCTGATAGGTGGCAATGAGATAGGTAACTCATCCACTACTATTTCAAAAAAATTATGTAACAACTCCTGAATTTATTCAGGCAAATTATCCATAGAAGTACTTGTAAGGATGACTATGGGCTTCCTCACCACAACAAACTACATCGCATGTTCCTTCTTGACTTCACTTAGGAGTTCCTTCCCACTCATGAGAAGTATACTTGTGTTGACTTATTCCTTCACCTTCTTATCCTCTATCAGTAGTAGTGTGTGTGTCCTACCATTTTTCTCCAAGGTATAAGTATTCTTCCTCCCATTATGAATGACATTTATGTCAATCTTCCATGGTCTCCCCAACAAAACATGACATACATCCATGGGAATCACATCACACAAAATATTATCTCTATATCCTCCTATCTTAAATTCAACTAGGCATTGTTTAGTTACCATTACCTAGTGACCCTTCTACAACCATGAGACTCTATACAGACTTGGATGTGCAGTTGTCTCCAGCTCAAATTTCTCCAACATCTCTATGGATACCAAGTTATTAGTGCTCCCACTGTCAATTATCACCTTGCATACTTTGCCTTTAGTCTTCCAAGAAGTTCTAAAAAAATTGTTCCTTTACACTGTTTTTCCACCTCTGGCTCTGGCTTCAAGAGAACCTTCTTCATCATCAAAGATCTCCCATATTTTTTTCCTTCTGCTTCAACATTCCTCTTATGCACTTCCAAAATGTGATCTTCACCTCCTCCTTCTTTCTTTCTCTTGGGGAATTCCCAAGACATGTGACATGTTTTTCCATACACATAAAACTTCACTTATCCTCCTCTGCCTCTTCCTCTTCCTCGAGGAAAAGAATTCCTTCCACCATATTGTCTCCCTCAAGAGCTTCCTCCTCTTTCTGAGTGATTATGTGGTTTTTCAGTATCAACCTTGGGCTTTTGTGCCTTATCATGGACAACTCCCTTACCTTTGTTTAGAAATCTTCCTTGGCTTCGCTGGCTCTATTTTCTGGCCAACTTCTCTTCTTCCTTCATCGCAATCTAATAAGCGTCCTCCACTATCCTAACTTTCATCATGTTGATTTTATATTGGATTTCACATCTCAGGCCATTGATATACCTGGAAACCCTTTCATCATATTTTTCTCTCTGTCCAACCCTGATGTTCAGCTTATAAAATTCCTTTGTATTCTTTTACTGTCAATCCTTTCTGTCTCAAGTTATGTAACTTCCAAAATAGATTTATCTAATAGTCCTGGGGTATAAATTTATCTTTCAACTTGGCTACCATTCTATCCCAGCTCTTGATATTTTTCTTTCCTTTGCATCTTCTATCAACCTGCAGTTCATCCCACCACAGTGATGCATGTCCCATCTGGTGACAACATGCTTCACTTTATTCTCTTCATCAACTTCTTCATAGTCAAAGTACTTTTCCATTGCTCGTATCCAATCAAGCAATTCCTCAACATCTAAATTTCCTTCGTACATTGGGATATATATCCTTTCTCTAGCTCCCAATTTGACAATAGCTTCCAACAAGCATTCTTCTGCAACATCTTCTCCTGCAGCTCCTTCAACATCCATGTCTTCTCTCTCTGCATCACTGACATCTCTAGCATCAGGTGCTCTCCTTTTTGTTGTCTCCATAGCATTTCGCCTTGCGCAAAGTTCTCTCATCTCCCTTTCTACATATCAATTTGCTATAGGTTTCTCTACATGTCTTCTAGGTGACATTGTTCTGAACTTTCTCATTTACACAGCTACCACTTGATGTATATGATACCACTGGATGTTATCAGACTATCTCCTCTCTTTTCTACATAAATTTAAAATATGTGGCTCTGACACCACTTGGTGCAGCCCCCCCTCTCTCCTTGGGGTTGTGTGACCTCCTGGTCAAGTATATTCAAGATACTGAGCCGAATCATCTCTTCGGGCCTCTGCTAGACCCTGGAATCAGTTTACACAGGCCCTTGTTTGTTACCACATAGGTTCAATTTACCCGCGACCTCATTCTCTTATGCTTTTGTTAACACTAAGTGGTGATTGCTAGCTCCTTTACTAGGCTCTTATTCAATATGACCATGATCTATAATATTAGGCCACCCCTCTTCTTGACTTCAGGCTTTTTTGAGTTCTCATGCCTTCACACCCAAATCCCTCCAAAGTGACTTTTCTTCAGAGTACTCTTTTCCCCGGAGCACATGGATCTTCGTCGCGTGTCCTTCCTAGATCCAACGATACAGATCCCTTCACCTTCGCAACTTCACAAAAATCACTTCTGTTGCACGTAAATCTTCTAAATCTCTTTCTCACAGAATCTATGATCTTCTATGTCCTTCATACCAATGGCTAGGATTCACTTCACAGCTTCAGGACTTCGGCGATCCCGCTCTCGAAACACTTTCAAACCTATGAATACTCAGAGTGTCGAAGGACTCATACACTATCCTCCGTGAAACTCTCCTAGATCTAACGGTCTGGAATGATCCTGCTTCCTTAGAATGGATCATGTTTGTTAATTTATGGAATATTAAAGGGCTCCTCCCTATTGAATAATTCTCGCCTGCTACCTCTTACAAGTTTTTTCTTCCTCGAAAACTCTAACTCCTCAGAGCGTTTATTCAACACTTAGTTGAATTGTGATTCTGTTCACACCTTACAACAAGTGTTCCTCCATGACCTAGCTTCTTCGTGGGTGTCTATGCACAACTTGCACCAGTTCTTACACTCTTCTGCAAGTAAACTTCGAGTTATTCTTCATGAGCTTCTGAGTCAGAAAGACTCTATCGACACACACCTTGAATACAAAGATCCATGTTATCTCTTTTGATCTTTTGAGTCGAAATAGACTCTATCAACACACTCCTGATGAACAATATGCACACCTTGCATACAAAAGCTTCATGTTATCTCTTCTGGTCTTCTGAGTCGAACTAGACTCTGTCAACACACACCTTACGGAAACTATGCACTCCTTGCAAAAGCTCGTAGAAGAGAAACAATTGAAACTTATCTAATCCTCATGGATTCATACATTCAACCATGTAAATGAATTCATAACATAAGAACAAGTAATAACAGAGAATAGCAATTAAACAGAAAGCCTACCATTCATTCAGATAGAAACAATAACAACAACACCAGACATTTGGATCAATTCTCCTCTGCTATATTCATTCAAATGATATGTGCATGGGCTCATACAACTTGATAAGCTTCAATCACAAATAAAATTCAGCAGTCTTCAACTAAGTTGCAGCAGCAATAATCTTCAACAGGCTCATTTGGGCATACAATACATTTATTTATATAAAAAGGCTCATAGAGATTTTCCCTCCAACTATCTTAGTGTTATCCTATCAAATTAAAATCTTTCAACAACTAGGGCTTATTACAATAAATGATCGGTACAGATAGATAACATCGAATGCTTCAAATTTTTACTTCCAACTACTACATTAAAAGAAGTAGAATCCCCGTCGATCTCATGCAATGGTTCAGCCTCTAAACATTTAAGATGTTCTTTAATTACAATATTTTCAAATATTTGCATGACATGCCTTCTTAAATTCAAAGTCACTTCAAAATCCACACTAGGTGTTGAGTTTTTCTCCACTCACACTTTGATGACGATGCTCTTGCATCAGAGTGACTAGGCAGAGCTAACTTGTAAGACACGGGCCCCACTTGCTTGAGAATTGAATAAGTACCACAAAATTTGGGGGTTATCTTTGGACAATGTTCAAATTTGAGTGAATTCTATTTATAAGGATGTAGACAAAGAAACACCTGGTCCCCTTCAACAAATTGACACTCAGAACAACCCTGATTTTCTTGTTGCTTCATGTGATTCTGATCCAGGACCAATTTTATTTGAGGGTATGCAGAATGGTTGCATCGAATGTAAGATTTTTTTCAACCTCTTGAACCTTGGAGACCCTTGGCATGTATGAGAGAACCAGCGGTGGTGATTTCCTGTAGATTTCTTCAAAGGGATTCATGTGAGTGGTAGTATGGTAAGATCTGTTGTACCACCATTTAGATAGGGGCTACCACTGATCCCACTGATTTTATCTTTTGGATGCAAAACACCGCAATTATGTTTCCAAACATTTGTTGAAAAATTCAATTTGTCCATTATTCTAGGGATGGTAGGAGGTGTTGAGGTGCAATTGGGATCCCTCGAGCCTGAACAATTCTTTCCAAAAATTGTTTGTGAAAGTTGGATCTCGGTTAGAGACAATAGAATGAGTCATTCCATGGAGTTTGAATATATTATTAGTAAAAAATTGAGCCACTATGGATGCAGTGAATAGGTGTTGAAGAGAACAAAAATGAGAATATTTGGAAAGATGATTGACTACTAGCATGATGACAGACTTATTTACTGATTTAGGTAATCCAACTCACAAATCCATAGAAATATTTGTTTAAATAGTAGGTGGAATCGGGAGTGGTTAGAGTGTGAATGGAGCTTTGATGGTTTCTCCCTTATGGAGTTGACATGTTTCACATTCAACCACAAAGGGATAATGTCATGTTTCATACCTTCCCAGAAAAAATAATGTTTGACATGTTCATAGTTTTTGGTAAATCCTAAATGCTCAGCTATGGGTGAAGCATGAAACTCAAAGAGAGACTTGGATTTAAGGTTCGACTGTTTTCTTAAATACATGCAACCTTTATAGCAAAGATATCCATTGTTCCAAGAGTACCTCCGAGAAGCTTGTGAATGTTGTTTCAATTTTTTGATCACGCTAGAGAGATTGGGGTCTTGCAACCATTCTTGGTGAACAACCTAAATCCAGTGCACTACAATTAATGAGAGGGAAAAGAGGGATCGTTCTTTTTCATGTCTCCATGAAAGAGAATAAACAACCAAACTTTCTTTTCCCTTCTTGTAGATGATCTCATAATCATATGAAAATAGATTGGTCACCTATTTTTGTTGCTCCAGGGATGAAATTATTTGTTCCAAAAAATACTTGAGGCTATGATGATTAGTTTTAATTTGGAAGTGTTTCCCCAATATATTAAGATGTCATAGATCCATTACATGTAATATATCCAATATTTAATTTCGTAGGTCAATTGGCCCAAATGTCTCTCCAAAAGTTTGTTTGCTAGTGAAAGCAAAAGGTTGGCCATCTTGCATGAGGACTGCCCCAATTCCTCTCCCTAAAGCATCACATTCCATGACAAAAGTCTTGGTGAAGTCTGGGAGTGCGAGGAAAAGAGTTGTGCACACATCCTCTTTCAAGGCTTGGAAGGAGTGATCAATTGCATGAGTCCAATTGAAAGCATTCTTTTTAAGGAGAGCAGTTAGAGGAGCTGCAAGTGTTCCATAATTATAAAAAAAAAAAAAATCGATAACAACCTATTAAACCCAGGAAGTTGCACAATATTTTAAGACTAGCAGGGTGAGTCCAATCCTTCATAGGTTCAATTTTATTAGCGTCCACTTTTATACCATGCTTTCCGATAATATGACCTAGGTACTCAACTTTAGAGGCTCCAAAATCACATTTAGATAGTTTAAGAAAAAGTTGTTGCTTAGATAGTAGATAAAGAAATTGTTCCACATGGGGAAGATGGGCTTGAAAATTTTTACTATATATGATAATATCATCAAATAAAACTATACAAAATGACTAGGAAATGACATAAGACATTATTGATGAGACTTTGAAAAGTAGAGTGGGGGAATTACATAGGCCAAAGGGCATGGAAAAGAACTCATAGTGACCCTCATGAGTTCTAAAGGCAGTCTTAGGAATGTCTTCCTCTTTCATACATATTTGGTGGTAGAAAAAATGGAGATCAATTTTAGTAAAGTATGGAGCACCACTCAATTCATCCAAAATGTCATCATTGACAGTAATGGGAAATTTTTCTTTGATTGTGATTTTGTTGAGGGAAACCAAATCAAGACACATGTGCCAAGTTCCTTGTTTCTTAAGTACTATGACTACCGAAGAAGAATAGGAGATGGTACTAGGACGGATAAAACCCGCTTCTAGAAATCCTTGAATAATTTTATCAATTTCGATTTTCTGGGCATAGGGATGATGATAAGGGTGGACATTGGAGGAATAATTCCCGGTACTAGAGGAATGGAATGATCATGGATTCCATAGGAAGGAAATTCCATGGAGAGTGTTAAAAATAACTTGGTGTTGGGAGAGTATACATTGGCGGTGAGGATGCATAGAGGGTGTCTCAATGGATTGAATGGAGTAGACTTGGGAAATAATTCCAGAAATACCTTTTTCAAGTAGCTTTTCCATTTGGTGGGAGCTCATGTTTTTAGGTGAGCCTGTTTTCATTCCTTAGAACTTATATGGGTATCCCTCATGTTGGAATTGCATGGTTGGGTCCTTAAAATCCATTAGGATGGAGTCAAGAATGCGTAACCATTAAAAACCAAGCACAATTTCACACCCACCCATGTCAATCAAAAACATATGAGATTTCAGGTGGTATTGACCAATTTGTAGGCGCACATTTTCACAACGTTCGTCACATTTTATGGAACCGCCATTGGAAATTATTATTTGAAAGTTGTTGACTGCACATATATAACAAATTATTTCTTGGGAAATGTGATGGTGAATAAAATTATGGGTGCTACCACTATAAACTAGGATTAGGACTTTCCTATGCTTAATGGAGCCAATTAACTTGAGGGTTTGGGTAGTAGAGAAGTCGATGAAGGCATGCAATGAAATTAGTGGTTCAACTTCTAGTGGATAAGAGGTTGAGTAAGATCATCTGCTAAGGGTAGCTCTTCCATGGGGGAAACATTGCATCCTCATCAATATCCTCAAAAATGGCCATAAACAACTTATGTTCCTTATATTTGTTCCCCATAAAATATTTGTCATCATAATTATAGAAAAGACCCGTGAGTTGGCGTTCATACATTTATTCCCTAGTTAAATTTTGGATCTTGAGAGGAGTGGAAAGAGGGGTGGGATTAGTGGGATGAGTGTGAGGATTAAAAGAGGGTTTGCAGTTTTGGGAGGAGACAATTTGTTGTGCTTCCTTTGATATTTTAGTAGATTCCAACCAAGTTTGAGGGAAATCCATTAGGGCCAAGGTGTGGATTTCATCCTTGAGGCCACTAATAAATAATTCCCTAAAGAAGGCATCTGGAATGTCCTTCGTTCTGAAATCCAAGTGCCCAAAGGAAGATATAAAGTATGCCACTATGCCAAATTGTTTCAACTTGGTCAAATGACCTGAATGGTGGGTGTCAATGTGAAATCATTCATAAATCTTTGTAGAAAAGTGTGTCTAAGAAACATACCCTTGTCATGTATTTTTACACCATTGTCACCATTGCCAACATTTAGGATCTAGATAGAGGACACCATAACTGTAGATTTTAACCTTGTAAAATTACTTATTGCAAATAGATTCTTAATAAAAACTAAAAAGATCCAATGGCACACACACACACACACACACATTACATAGATATGTTTACCCTGGAAACCTAAATTGGGAAAACCAACAACCTATTTAGGGTCACACCTCTAATCGTCTTTAGTCATTGTATTCTTCATTGTTTACAATACAATATACATATAGGATCCTGCAACATCCAAACCTCTAATCCATTGACCCATATTAGTCAACAACCCTAATTTCTTAACTGAAATTAGAAAACCATCAGCGATAACCACGTGCCAAAAAAACACCAAAAATAGACACAAAAACTGCCAAATTTTTTTTGGGGGGGCGCCACACCCCCACCCCTCGAGGGTCCCGTTTCAGTGTACATTACATGGGACCAATATTCCAAAGAATATAACACATACCCAACATTCTCCCACTTGTTATTTTCTTTTCATATAGGGGGTTACAGGATTACATAGTCTAGAATCCAGGGCAACAATACCCATATATCCTCTACACCAAGATAATTTCTCAGTTCTCATAGATTTTGTTAATGAATATGAAACATTCTTCAAAGTTTACACCTTCATAAAAAACACCTTCTTTTCATAAACCATGTCTCTCACAAAGTGATATTAAACATCAATATTCTTTATATTTTAATGATAAGCCAGGTTCTTTTCTAGGAAGATTTCACTTTGACTATCACAATATATCCTTACAGCTTGTTATACCAACCCAATACCTGGACACAATCTCTGTAACCATACAAATTCCTTTCTTGCATGAGTGGCTTCCATGTATTCATCTTATGTAATTGAGAGTTCCACTACAAACTATCGTTTTCGCATCCAACTGATTGCTCCTCCAAAATGTTTAAACACATAACAACTTGTAGATCTTATGTGATCTAGATCTCCAGACCAGTTTTCTTTAACAAACCCATGTATGTACAACACTCTGTCAAATCCTAGTCTTCCTTGGTAACACACTCCATCACTACTAGTGTCGTGCAAATACCTAAAACCCCTCTTTATTTTTGGCCAATGCTTTGTCCCTAGTTTTGACATATACCTACTCAAAACTCCCACTGCATGTGAAATGTCAGGTCTAGTATAGACCATTACATGCATCAAACTACCAACCACACTAGCATACAAAACACGAGACATGTTCTCTTCCTCTTCCTATGTCTTGGAACACTGATCCACATATAACTTTACACCTAGAAGAATAGGAACCTTGACCGATTTAGATTCCTGCATATTAAACCAATGCAATATTATCTCAATGCATTTCCTCTAATTTAAACAGAGTTTCCTATTTAACCAATATCTTTTAATTTCCATGCCCAAAATGAAATTTGTACCTCCAAGATCCTTCATGTCAAATTTAGAGGAAAAATGAGTCTTCACTTCTTGGATAATTTCCTTGTCATCGTATCAACAACATATCATTCACATACAAAACCAAATAAATAATATTATCATGAACTAATTTGAAATACAAACAATGATCCACTTTTCTCCTTGTGAATCCAAGTACCAACATATAAGAATCAATTTTTTTATATGACATCCTTGGTGATTGTTTTAACCTATATATGAAATTTTTCATCCTATATACCAACTCTTTCTTCCCCTTCACAACAAATTCTTTTGGTTGCTTCATGTAGATTTATTATTTCATATCCCCATGTAGTAATGTTTTCTTCACATCTATCTATTCTACTTCAAAATCAAAAGCAACAACAACATATAAAATAAATCCAATAGAAGTTAACTTGGAAACAAGAGAAAAAATATCAACAAATTCAATTCCCTCTACCTAAGAATAACTTTTTGCTACTAATCAAGCTTTGTATTTCTCCACTTTGCCTTTTGCATTAAAATTCTTCTTAAACACCCATTTGCTTCCAATGGGATTTCATCCAGTTGACAACTCCACTAGATTCCAAGCCTCATTCTTATCCAAGGTTTCCGTTTCTTCAACCATGGCTTTTTCCCATATTTTTCCATCATATGAATCTACTACCTCCCTAACAATTCTAGGATCATCATCAGTAATAGACAAATAAAAATTTGAATGGAATTTGGGTGGAGTATGCCTTTATGTTTTCCTTCTGTCCTAAATCGATCTCCTCAATACTGGAATATGAGGATCTTATTCTTCTGATTCTTGTTCTTATGTAGATTCTGACTCATTATCCTTCAAATCAAACTCTAATTTCTTCGGTTCTTCCTCCCTTGGTAGGACTTTCTATTTGACAACATCTTTTATTTCTCTCAATACCACATCTCGGCTATACACTACCTTATTATTTTCTAGGTTTGAAAGATTCTAACCTTTCAAACCATATTTATATCCAATAAAGACACATTTTTCAGTCTTTTTTTATGTAGGTTATTCATGTTTTCCTTTGGAACATGAACATAGCCATCACATCCAAATACCATGAGATGTGTGAGAGAGGGTTTCTTACAAGTCCATACCTTGTGTGGAGTCTTTTCATCTAGTGTTGATGAGGGAGATCGATTGATCAGGTAACATGTAGTTCCCAAAGCCTCTTCCTAGAATTATTGTCCTAACCTGGCTCCATTGAGCATGCATCTTGTTTTTTCCATTAGATTCATGTTAATACTTTAAACAAATACATTATTTTGAGGTGTATATGGAGTAGTATTCTACCTTTCTATACCACACTTCTTACAAAATTATTTGAATTCATTTCCTCAGAACTCTCCACCATTATCCATCCTCAACACCTTAATTAATTTCTCTATTTGATAATCCACAAGAGATTTAAACTCTTTAAACCTATAAAAGATTTCATATTTCTTCCTGAGGAAATATATCCATATATTCCTTGAGAATTCATCTATAAATAAGACATATTATATAGATTTTCTCAGTGATGGAACCACTACAAGGAAAATACCCTCTAGAGGAGGTTTTGGCGGAAGTCCCTATAAAAATTGTCCAAAAATTAGTTTATAGTGGAGGACACTAGCAAAGGCAAGCGAGTGAAGGTTTTAGCGGATGATTTTTTATTGTGATTTTATAAATACATAATGCACCGGTGCTCTAAAAAATGGTGCGTCATTTTAGGTTTATTTCAAAAAAAAATATACTATGTTGTGCTACTTAAATATGGACGCATCGATGTACACCGTTTCTCTAAAAAGTGGTGCATTGTGGTAGGGTTATTTAAATATATATATATATATACTCCAATGTGCTAATTAAATATTGATTCACCAGTTCATCTAATAATCAAGTGCACCGTAACAAGGTTAAATAAATAAAAATGTTGACCATAAAATTTATTTTTACCCTTTTCAATGTTGTAGAGCTCTCAAGAACCGATGCAAATTTTGCCTCTCTGAAGCGCCCTGTTGTCGGTGCTTCCCTTGCTTTCCTTCCTTCTGTCCATTTCTCAATGTGTGGCTTTCGAATTTTTCCAAACAGTGGGAAAATTTTGTTTTTTGAACTACGTGGAAATCATTCCTCCCCGACGAGGAAATGTCCAAGTAATGTATTTATTTATTTATAACTTAAACTTTTAGAGAATTAAAATTCAAAATTCAAATAAATTTCCACTGTTTTTAATTTTTTTTTCTACATGGTGCGTTCGATTCATTCGGCTCGCACCACGGACGGTGCACCCTTAAAATTACAGGGTGCACTGAAATACCATGCCTAATTTTTTTCGGTGGTGCATTTGTAAACTCTACGCACCGGTGTGTTGGGTAAATTTTAATGCACAGGTGCATAATTTTACCGACACACCACCTAAAATAATATAGCTAATTTTCCGCGGTGCATTGAAATAACGTTAACGCACTGGGGTGTTATGTTAAACTACACACCTTATAAATAAGATATATTATTTTATGGGGCGCATTGGTAAACTTAAGCATCAGTGCATTACTGATTACCCAGCACACCTTCGTAAAAAAATAGAACCTAAATGCCAAAGTACCGTAGTTATCAATTTTTAAAAAATTATTGGTGCAGTGTGTCTTCTTTCCTGTAATGCACCAGTGCATGTCAAGAAAGGCTACGCACCACAACAACAATTGTTTTAAAAATGGTTTTACGGTTCTTTAAGATTTTAAGTTTTTATTATCTTAGTTGGTGCGTCGATTAACCTTAATGCACCGGTGCAGTACAGTTATACAATGCACCATATAAAATAATATAACAAATTTTATACGGCGTGTTATGTTACATGTGTGAATCATAGATGATGCTCACAAGTAATATACACACCGCGAGGGGTGCTTGGTTGTTTTTTGGGCACACCAGTCATGAAATTTACTTATTTTTTGAAAAAAGTTATTTTTCCGTATTTATAAACAAATTTCTCATTTACTAATTTTTTTTATGTTTTATGTATGAGTCTGATGTATTTTATATGTTAATCATGCAAAGACATCAACGCAGAGAGTAGTAGCAGGAGATGCAGTGGAGGGTTGACTTCTACAATGTTGTACGAGATTGGGAGGTGAGGGAGAGTGAGAGGGATTTGTACCCTCGCCCTATTACTGCAGCGACCCAAGTCCTCTTGCGGAATGTAGGAATCCTTAAATACTATGAGGAGAATACATCTATGAAGGGGAACTCTGGGTTCTTGGTGCAGCTGATCCATCGATGGGATGTTAATCGACGGGATTTTCGTGTCGATCCTGATCAATGGTACCATCCCACTGAGGATATATAATTTATCACTAGACTATCCTGGAG